>JBAMHZ010000023.1:83629-95147 GCA_037177395.1 Alpinia galanga | reverse complement strand
AAGTTTCTTTATCAATTCTTCGAAATATTTATTCTATTTATTGATTTTTAGTTTCTATTTGAAAAAATGATGGAACAAAAAAAAAAGAAAGATTCTCCACTAACGAACGCATTTAATTTATCCTATCCACAACTCAATTTTTAACCCTTTTTTTTTTTGCCCAATTTGTACCTAAAACAAAAAACATTAAATTAAATCATGGACGGCCGGTCGGAAGTTAATTAGCCGACAACTAAATCTTGCCATAGTCAACGCGATTTCGTCGACGGCGAGCCCGGCGGCGGGAAGACATTGATTTTGAAGTCACCGACCAATCTTACTGCCTCATAAACTCGAACTTAAACAGAATATTATTATTATTATTATTATAGAGAGATAGAAAATGGTCGATGGGGATGATTTAGATACGAAACGCAGCCATTTTGCAATCTTTCATTAATGAGGAATGGATGCTGATGATGGGCCGGTTCGAGGCAGTTATTTACAATCATGTGATGGGCCCATTTAATGGTAACTGCCCCATTGAAGATTGATTATATGATCGTTTAGTGATATAATTATACGGTGAATAATAATAAATCTAATCTAATCTTCATAGCTGCAAAGTTATCTCGATAATAAATACGAACCTTTAGTTATTTCCTTCCCATCTTCTTCTCGTGAGCATAGTTGAATTCTTTCTTTTACAATTATAATTCTATTTTGTTCTTCTCGTGGAATTCTCCTATACTTGCATGAAGATTATCCATCGAGTAATGTTCCATGCAATAGATCCTCACTTTGAAATGACAATCCACAAAGAAAACAATTTTCATTTTATTTATTTATTTATTTGGTCAATTTTTGCACTGGTTTATATTTCTTTACCATACTTGCATGAAGATTTCTTTAAAAAAAAAAAGTTTAGGCCACATATAAATCTATTTATCCCCATTTATGGTTAAATAGATGTTTAATTATTTATATAAGTAGATGAGGGTGTGGGAAGTATAACTCTCCACTTGAAATACAAGTCCATACTGAGACAAATTACAAGATACAACTGTTCACATGAAACCTAAACCCTTGGGCACTTCAAAATCAAATGCTCCAAGTAAAAAAGAAATCCTAAAAAAAAAAAATTTGACCTTAAAAAAGAGGAAGTATTCTATATCTTTTGTTCATAAGAAACAGGGAACAAAAGATGATGGACATATTTATAATCACATGCACATTCCCACTGCCTACTAGTCAAATAATTAACTAATTAATATCCTCTCTCACATCTGCGATCGCATGGAGATGATAGCGCCATCATCCACCTCGCCAACCGAATCGGTACCCTCGGTCGGCCGTCGGTCGAGGGGTGGCGGCCGCAGCCGCCGCCGCCTCCTCGGACGGAGGAGGTGACGAAGTCCTCGAGGCGCCGTAGCGCGACGTCGAGAGTCTCGGCCGTCATGTTGGCGAAGCAGAGGCGGAACCAGCCGGGCTCGCCGCAGTGGCACGACGAGCCCGGAGAGATGTTGAGTCCCACCTCGTAGACCACCTTCCGCCACAGCTCCATCTCCGCTTCGAAGGTGTCGGCGAGCAGCAGGTGCCGCATGTCGACCCAGCAGAAGAGGCCCGCGTCGCTCTCCAGGCACTGCACGCCGGAGCGGCGGAGCCCCTCCACCAGCCGGTAGTGCCGCTCAGCGATCCTCTTCTTGTTCTCCGCCACGTACAACGCGGTGAAGTTCCGGTCGGAGAGCAGAGCCGCTAGGAGATACTGCGTCTGCGAGGAGACGAGGCCGAAGCTGGACATCTTGGTGGCGGCAGCCACCACGGCCGGGTTGGCTGAGTAGATCGCGCCGACGCGGAAGCCCGGGAGGCCGAGATCCTTGGACAGGCTGTAGACTACATGGACGCGGTCGGCGAGGTCGGAGTGCAGGGGATGCCCCTGCATGACCTCGAGGACGCTGACGAAGCCGCCGGGGGAGCCGGCGAAGGCGGTGCCGGCGTAGATCTCGTCGCTGATGAGGTGGATGTCCTTTTCCATGGCGAAGTCGAGGAGCGTGCGGAGCTCAGCGTGGGTCATGGAGGTGCCGAGTGGGTTGGAAGGGTTGGTGAGCAGAATTCCCTTCACGCGCAGGCTCTGCTTGCGAGCTTGTCGGTATGCCTTCGCCACGGCCCGCTTGGTGACGCGGAAGCCATTGGAGCTGGAGCAATGGATGGGGACGATCTCGGCGCAGGTCCGCCATTTCAGATCCCGGTCAAACCTGTTGCAATGTACGCGCGCAGGTGGAAATGATTAATTAGCGATATACCAGCTAGCTGGCTAATGGCTAGCAATTATTTGCGATAAAAGCTGTTAAACTACAATTAATCAATCAATTAACTCACCCTGGGTAGTAAGGAGTAGGGAGGAGGAATGCTTCGCCGGGCTCAGCGAGACAAAAGATGAGAGTCTCGTTGGCGGAGGTGGAGCCGGCGGTGAGGACGAGGTTGCGCCACTCCAGCTTCACCTTGTTTCCTCTCAACTGGCTCATGAAATCAGCCAACGCCTGCATTAATTTCACCAAGCAATATACTTAATCATGCATGCACGACTATATATATGCAACTCGTTTGATCACTAGAAATTAAAATGCAAATCGATCGAATAAAGTAAATCTAAGTTCGCGTGTTTACGTACCGTCTTGAACTGTGGCAGGCCGTGATAATCCTGGAAAAGAGCGAGCTCGCGGAACACGAGAGCACCGTCTCGCCTAAGGCCGGCGGCGTCGGGGTGGCTCTCCAGCCACGACTCGATGAGATCGAAAGAGAGCTGCGACGAATCAACGGGAAGAATATCACAATTAATCTCTGATTAGGCAGTCGATCGTCAATGCATGGCATGGCCATGCATGGCAGCTGGCGTAGGAACACAAACCTGGTTCTCTGCGAGACCCATTTGGATGATGCCAGTGGGGTTCGTGTGTGGGTCATAAGGGTTCTTCTCGTACTCCTCCCATCCCAGGAAGTAGGAAGAGTCCTGGCCATGGGTGTTGCATGCAGCTTTCTTCGAGAGCAACATTTGGGCCATTATGTTAATTTCTATGCAAAGACGCTGCTAGCTGCTGCTGCTGCTGCTGCTGCTACTGCCGAAGATTTCTCTCTAAGGTTGGGGAGGGAGAAGGAAGGCAGAGAGAACCTTTTTCTCTGTGTTGTTGTTGTAGTAGCTAGTAACAGAAGAATGCTGTGGCTGGGGGTTATCAGGAGCATCAATATATAGAGAAGTTTTCATGGCAGAATTAATGCACTCTGACGACTAAACCCCACACCCAAGAGATCAGCAGAGGGAGGAATCGAGCATTGACTGACATAAAATTAAATAACTTCAATTGCGAATCTACTTCCCAGCAGTGAAGGAGCTGAATTCCTGAGTACTGATACTGTAGTGATTTAACCCAGCCATTCTTTTTTCTTTCTCTTCATTATAATCAGAGAGAAAGTGTGTGTGTGTGTGCGCGTATTTGGTATCATTACAATAATTGGCAAGAAGAGGATAGCTGCCTTTGCCAAATGACTGGAGATTTGTCACTTTCCATATTTCTAAATCTAACATGAACATAATTCTGCAATCTTCATCGTGTTTGTAAAAGAGACAGTTTGAAAGAGATATATATATATATCGAATGCGATAAGATGATCCAAATTGAGCTATACAAACGCAAGAGAACTAGTCTAAAAAGCAACGGGGGATGATTTATGATCATGGAAAATAGTTAATTAAACCGCCTATGTAACTGTCTTCACTTCGCTTGATTTTGTGAAGTGGAAGAAGAGCAGCAGAAAAGATTTGGTGGGCTCTACCCATTTCCACCACTCCCCTGCGTGATGGGCCTCCAATTGACCAGTAAAAGAGAAGAATGGCTGACAGTGACGACAGAGGATTAATAAGGTTGCTCGGAGCTTAACCAAAATGACAAGTTCCTATATATCCCATTTGTACAATATATTCATATAACGACTAACACTTACGCAATGAAAATATGTTTCATCGCCTTAGATTAAGGGAGAAAGTGAAACTGAGAGCCATCTACAAATATAGAGTTCTGTGGCTTGTTCAAATAGAAAGTTTAGTGAATAATGCCCCTAGTAGTTGGTATGATCTCTCAACCAACAAGACAAGAATCCTTTTCTCCACTGCTCGGAGTGATCGAGGAGTCGTTTCCTCAAACATATTCACCACAATTATGTTGCCAAAGCAACCACATGCAGCCAACAATGTGAAGGTGCTAGACTCTGATGACAGAGTCTTGCTATCTCCTGCTTTCTGGGTAGCGATTTGAGCCGGTTAAATGTCGCGATCGATGGGAGAAAGTTCTAAACGAGTACGGAAGCTTAAGTACAAAAGAGAGCTTCATAATTAACCCACCCTCCTCCTCCTCCTCCTCCCCAACGGTGTTTGTAGATCATCATCAAGTCGTAGTCCACCCATTGTGTCTACAGGTCGCCTTTTGCGAGATCAACCATTGCAATCAATGTTCACCAATAATTCTCTCCACGACGTCGATCGCCTTGTCATTTACTGCCTCTCTGAGCCACTCTGCCACCGTCGTCGTCTACAGTCTCGTCTCTCGCAGTAATTTAATCTAAGCTTCGAGTTGGTCAAGCATACGTCAGATACGCTCCCTCTTCTACCAGGTTAGACTTCGAGGATGTTGGAACTCTCGATCGATCGGTGTGAAACCTAGAAGAAAAAAAAAAGGTCTGCTTGGTGTTGTTCTGTTCTTACCTTATAAATGGCGACAGAGTGTCCTAATGTGCCAAAACCAACGAGTCCCTGACCCCAAAACTCTCGCAGCATGAGTGCATGGCGTGCAGGACGCAGCCTTGACCAATCGCACTTCTCACGTCGAAGTGGACCATTTGTGCAACTTGTGTTCCTCGCCTTTGCACTACAGCATGCTGCACACTGTTAGCATCTGGGTGGCATGGATTTGTGTGGCCGCACCCGCACATGGTGATGCAGAAGGGGTGGTCCCTGAAAGGGTAGGGACCCATTTCCCACCCTCCACCCTCCCCCTGGTTTTGGGATCAATCATGCATGACAAACTAACATGTTATTGCACCTCTTCCATTGCTTTCCTTCTTCAATGGAGTAGGCCCTGCTTCTCATTCCTTTTCACCGTTCCTAACTCGAGGAGCTAGCCTTCCTCATCCTCTTCCACTTGCTCTATCATGATCCACCCCCCATCATTCTTCTAAGACTTACCTCGGTTTAGACATCAAAGTGTGTCAATAATAGCGATGCTTGCAGAGCTATACACAGACCTGGACCAGTCATGAAGAGACCACTCCACTACCTGGATCGTATGCTCAACTATATCGACACGAGTGGAAGTCACGAGAGCAACGTAATTTGCTGTCCCGAACCAACCTGGAGGAGTCGTCCTTTTACGATGGCCTCGTCCCCCCAGGTCCAGCAAGTGTGACCTGGATTTGTACTTGAAGAGTAGGCCACGCTAGGCTTCAACTTGTTTGAGGGAAGGCATATGAGGTTGTCTCTAGTCTCATCTTCAAAGACCCTGTTCCATTCTAAAGTGTGCAACAGTTTCTTTTGACTTATAGAAAACACAGACAAGTCTCAAGGTAGTCTACAGAAGAAGTCACAAGATAGGGCTCCATAATGCTTCATATGTAGGAGCTCCTTGAAAGAAGTGGTCGGCTGTACATGTATCTCAATGGGACACTTGGCTTACTTGTCGGAGAACTAACCATTTGAAAGGCTTGTCATACCCCCCGTCCCTACTGCTATCAATCTCTTAGTTACTAATGACTGATGAATATCATTTTGTCTTTTTCTTTTCTTTCTTTCTTTTCACTGTGAGATAAGCCAGAAATTTAAGTTGTAATACAGTAAGCAAAGACGCAAAAATAAATACGAGAGAAGTTTATCATTCATTCATTGGTTTCCATTAGCAAAGAACAACTGAAACATTGCTTCATACCGACAATTTGTCTCGAGAATAATTGCAGGCTTCAAGATATATAAGAGATTAATGCTCAACGGTGCAAAGGAAAAACAGAGAACAGAGTAGCCATTAATAATTGAGGTTAGCGTTTGTCTTCTGTAGCGTGCCAATATCTGCAAGCTTTTGTCTGAAGGTAGTAGATCTTCTATGAAGAACATAGATAAATGATAACCAAATCAAGCCCCCTACAGCTGTGGGCGTAAAGTATGAGGCAATATAAGATGCGTGGTTGCACAGGCAACTCACACAAGCCAAACTTCATCTGCCCTAGTTAGGCACGATCAAGGTCGTAGATTGAGAAGCCAATAATGAATCAAGTATTTAAAGTTAGTTTTCATTGCACCTACATTTGTGTAGTATTCAAGATCCTGCTAAGTATGTACTCAGCAAGAAGGCCAAAATGGCTCTAGTGCTATGTGAACTGGACTGGCCTGCTCAACTGGTAGATTTCAGTGGAAAATTCCAGTCGAGCTGGCAGATAATGGTGAACCAGAGGTGACGCTGCGTCGCCATCTTGTCCACCCTGCACACTGATTGGTTTTGCCATCCTGGAAGGAAGTCCAAATAGTTGGGACTCTCTTCTCTTCTGGCTTTGCCATTTTTCTCTTTTTGGAACAGGGATTTGAGTGGCCGGGGTCACTGTCTTTTGATGAAGAACAAGATTAGGACATTAGGGCCAAAATACAGATAGAGGCAAGTTGAGAATCAAAGGCCAGTGCTCGAATGGACCAGAAAGGATAAAGCCTCATGTGTGCAGCTTTTATCTTGTCAAGCTCTAACAGACGCCTTCCTTCCTTGCCTTGACCGGAACTCAAACTCTCCGAGAAGGTGAAGGCCATGGCCTTAGCAAACTGTGAAGAAGGAAAGGAGCATTGTAAGCAGCACATGCCAGAGATTATCTCGAAGCTTAAGTTAGCTGCAGAAGGGACGACAGTCGAATTAAGATCAATAAACAGATTGTTCTATCAATTATTTAAAGTGGCGTCCATTAGATGAGCTCCCCACAAGTAGCCATGCATCATTGTTTCTTTGAACCGAGAAACCAGAAGCAAAATCACGATTTTCATCTGAGAAAGAGTAGTCAAACCACTACAGCACCATGACTCGTTAATGATTTGAGAGAGAAGAATTGGAATATTTGGAAGCATTGATTAGAGAAATTTAGACATCAGAAATCCTGACAAAAATTCAAGTAAGAAAAAAGCCACCGTATAGAAGTTTGTCTACCATGCTGATACTTGCTTCGGCCAAAGTAGTAAAACAATAAATGAAAATTCTTTCGCAGTGATTCTTACACACCTCCAGGAAAAAGTTAAGAAACTAATAAAGGCAATCTTGACACTACTTCATTCCGTCTTCTGGTACACGTACGATTTAAAAACCCTAATGGTTGACAAACTACGGTCCCACATTAGAGCAGGCATCAGAAAGTAGAGTTACATCAAATGGCCAGATGATAAGTCAAAAAAGCTGCACATATTTCAACTGGTTCGCTTGTTTTCTCTTTTAAGTGGCATCTGAGTCGCGGAGCAGAAAGCCTCAATTATCTATGTTCATCAAGTGATGGCTCAATTCTTTCAAAGAGAACATTCAAACATACGTATGATCAGATGAGCAGAAAGTCTCAATTATTTCAATAGAAAGTGAACTTATCACCTGCCCAAGTACCAATCAGGTTGTTTGAAAAGATGAAAACGAGTTAAATGGTTCTCCAATAACATGAATCACATACCTGACAGGAGCTGTGTTGCTGCAGAAAAACAGAATTGTTTGTGTGATTTATGAGGAACTGCAGGAAGCAGTCCAAACGCATACAGGCCTGGCAATGGACTGCAGCATGGATCAAATGGCGTCGAGGATGATCAGGTAGCTTAACAAATGGACTAGCTAGCACAGAGGCCAATTTGAGCTTATTTTCAACCTTCAAAACTCTACGAAACCCCATTTAAATTTGCTCATCTCTCCAATCTTTCTTATCTTTTCACGAGTCTCTCATGTGTTGCAGTAGCATCACAAGTTCATGTTGCTGATCCTACTGACTGGAGTTTTTGTCATTTGGAGAATTAAGTTGATGGGCATTGGGCACTTTAATATGCATACGTTTTCATAGACCACTTCTTGTGTTAAATAACTTAAAATACCCTCAAGCAACTTAGACGTTAAGTCTCTTGAATAATTAATGGATATATAAATTCCTACATAGATCCTTTGGATCTTCTATTTCGTTTATTTGAGCTCTAATTATATCCCTTGCATTTAACTTCAAAACTTCAAACCATAAGAGTCCATTAGTTTATTCAGGACAACTATCAATTTTAGATCATGAATATAATGCATCCAATATATATTTTGATGATTATCACTTATATATGTTGTCATTTTCCACTCACAAGTAGATCGAGTTATAAGAGGTTGAATATATACATTTCTTCATTTTTGACACTACATCTGATTTCTTGATGAAAGGCCTTTTAGTGTATAATTAACTAATGGTAGAGGTTTATGCCCACAAAAGATAAACTTATTTTACACGGAAATGGTAAATTCCTTGACTTAGTCTTCTCCATATAAGTGGGAGAAAAGGAAGAATCTTCGCTCTTGCAGTAACAATACCATTTTATTACGATTTTCCACTCCCTCTTATATTTACATAAGGAAAACAAATTAGTACGATTAATAGTAATTAATTGTTCCCGCCACGTTTTTAATTAGAAATGAAAAAGGCTCCTGCGCCGTCAGGGAGGCCAACATCGGATCATTTCCTGCCGCCATCGACTGCAGTGTGTCTTGCGGCGGATGAGGAATCCAGGTAAGACGACCGCGCCAAAGGTAATTGTAAATCCGTCTGGCCTCAGCCAACCTCCGGCGGAGGGCGGCTGACTCCGAGCGGAGCCGCACGTTGTCGCGGTGCAACAGGGTGGCGCAGTAGCTCATCGCCTCCAGGCTGTTGGATAAGCCTCTGTTATACGCCGCGAGGCTCTCCTCCTCGCGCCGGAGGCCCTCCAGGCGGCTCTTCCGCCGCATGCGGGACCGCCGCGCGGACTCCCTGTTCGAAATCATGCGACGGAGGCGGCGCTCCTCGTCGGGAGATGGAGGCGCCGTCTCATTGGCCTGGCCCGGCGGGAAAGGGATGAACCCGAACTCGGACCCGTCAACGGCGAAGTCAAGGACGGCCATAGCGTCGGCAGGCGGAGCGCGGCGGTGGAAGAAAGGGAAGAGCAGAGGAAGACGAGGGAGCAGCATTTAAACTGTGACGTCGGACCCACCAAGCGGAGACGCGACTCCACGTGTCCACACCATCGTATTCCTGGATGAATGCCAGTGGGCCCGGTCTAGTCAGGAAGCACTGTGATTGCGGCCGGGTAATGACGATAACAGATTAGCTGTTTTTCCCAATACATAAAACTATACATCGATGCTATCTGATCCGTTCAAATTGTGATGCACGGACGAGATCACCAATTCAGGATCGCGGCTGGTTTTGGTAGAGTATTCGATCGTAAGATTTGTGAATATTAACTTAATTGCGAAGGAATAAGCTGGGATAGCTCAATTGATGGCTGGAACAGACCAATTGGCTAGCTGTTGGTTAGAGGCAAGGGATTAATAAAACCTTTCCAAGCTTTTCGCAAAGCTTCATTCTTTGTTTCAATGAGCAATGGCAGATTACAGTTTCACAGTTTTGTTTTGTTTTGTTCGAGCAACTGATGCTTCACAAACGAACGCGCCATAAAGCAAAGTTTAAAACTGAATTGAAGTTCTCGGCAACTGGAAAAAACAATCTGGCTTCAGAAGAGAAGAAACAACATAGCTCTCATCTAAAGATCAACAGAGTGGAGAACAGGATAAACATTATCTTCAGAGTGGTCCATGTATGCTTTGCTCTGCCTCTTTTTTTTTTTCTTCTGTTTGTTCTACACAAAGTATTGCCCTTGAATACTTTACGATCTACTGTGGCCACGGTAGAACCTTAGAGAAGCTCATGAAAACACACTTTTGGACCATTTTATTCCTTTTGCTTGCCTTTTGGCTCCTTACGAGTCCCTGTCCGTGGCCTTTTGTGCATTACTTAACAGTACCAAGTTCATGGATTCCAACAAGAGTGGCCAACTGGCCATGATGTCAGGAAGAGGTGAGACAACAATGCAATCATCTCGTTTAACTTTAAACTTCAAATTTAGTTTCGAGAGACTAAATTAATCTTTACCATGATGTTCTTGGCACTGTCAATGTAATTAACAAACCTAATGAAGTCTCTCTGAAACCACAAACATTGGCTCAACCTGTAGGTTGATCTGAAGGATACTGTCATCTCGAAAGGTCGAAGGCGGCTTGCACATGGTGTGTTGGGTGACGCAAGGGAAAGAAATGGCATTTGAAGTGGAAAAGTGAGTATCGTTCATAGGAACATAAAGCTTCTTCATCATGTAGCTCCATCTTCTTTTAACCTTCTTTGGTTGATGTAGCTGCATGCACACGATCTTCTCGACTTTAAAATGAATTCTACAGCAAAATTATCCAACCTTCCTCATGCTAAATATATATAGTTCTTGTATCAATCTTTCAGGCTGATCAGACTAAACTCGGCTGATGAATCTGCATACGCAATGGCTGATGTAGTGAATCCAAAGAAGCCGAAGTCAACGACAATGGTATTAAAAAAGCCTTTGGCTAGAGAATTGAAGTAGGAAGTGAAGGAGATTCAAGGTTGCGACAAAAGTTTATCCATTTGTAGAAGAGCATTCAAGATGCGTCTCCAATCAAGGCGAAGCAATCTACATCTAAATTCGTATTAATCTGGTTGTATTTTCTTAATTCTAATGTCTTGTGCTTGTTTCTAATACTTGCATGGAGTAGATACCTCGATTTTAGGATTAGGAAGTAATCATATGAACGTTGAATGTTGTCATGCATTGAACTTTGAATGTATTTGACCTTTATTTGCAAATATATATTCCTTTAGTTTGATGAATATGTTTGTTTGTATTCTCGATCTACCATACTTAGTTGATTTAGGTGTTATGTTCATTAATATTAAAATTCAGAGTTTAGGAATGGTGATGTGAAAGAATAGGATACAAGAGTATGTTGAGGATCGGTTGATCACTAGAGGGGGTGAATAATATTTTTCCTCCAAATCATCATTTGCTCGTGTTGATTGTGTGTTCATCTACAAGACTCGTTAATGCACAACAGATATATAATAGAAATGAAATAAAAATAATAAATATACGCTAACACAAGGATGTAATGTAGTTCGGAGCTCTGACTCCTATTCTATGGCGATTCGTAAAGTGAATCACTCCCAAAATAAAGATTCCCTAATTTTACCTCCTTTTGGATCAAAACCAAGATGGAGCAACATTTATACATCAGTATACAAGCACAAATACTAGAAAAAATGAAATACAAAAAGTATTACAATAATTTAAGTAAATAACACTTTACAATTGATGAGATCTTTACTTGAGGGCACGTGTGGTAGTTGGGATGACTTGAGGTCTGGATGGCAGTAGTAAATCCCCTCCAAGTTCTCTAAAAAT
>JBAMHZ010000023.1:56974-73064 GCA_037177395.1 Alpinia galanga | reverse complement strand
TACATAGGTTTTAGCTTGTAATCCACATTACAAGATATATACCTAGTTTTATAATCTGGATTACAACTTGTAATGTAATGTAATTTTACCAAACAAAATAATGTGCTTTGTAATATAATCTAGATTACATTACAAGGCAGATTACATGCAACCAAACATAGCCTAAGAGTATTAGTGACATGCTGGTCTTAATTGATCAACTGCATTTTTCTTTTAAAGATAATTGCTCAAAAGTCAAAAGTAGACCATTTTCCTCTTTTTTTCAAACTTCGGTCTATTGTAGCAAATTATCATCTAATCTCTTACTCTGCCATAACACGCATTTCCACGTATTTTAAGTTTTTTTTGGAATGTAATATCTGAGGCTGTCATGAATGAATACATCGACCAATTCCGTGTCACTCGCTTGGAAAATGAAAGATTGACAAGGATTTGTAATTCAAAATTGGCCCCTCGAGGAAGCTTCGAGTGACTAAATTATCCAACAATTTTTTTCTGAAAAAAAAAAGGAATGGTCAAACAAAAAGAAAAAAAAAATTAAAGAAAACTTTATAAGCCTAAAAGATATTTAGTGTTTTTACTTATTATGCAGCACTCTTTTATATTTGATTGTGTAGTGTTCTTATTGATTATTGTTTTATGAGTAGATGTATCCAGCATTTGATTTTTTTTTTTAACTCTAAATTTTCTTTGAGTTTTTTTTTTTCATATTAAAAGTGGGCCATCCAAATAATGATCTAGAAAGATGAAATTTGTATTTTAATGTTAGCTAGAGGCTCTTTTTTTTAAAGCATTTTTTAAAGTTATCAAATACTCGAGATATTTTAAAAATTATCCTATTAATAATTGAGGAGGTGGACATGTTGATGTGAGTTTTTGAAATTATAAATGGAATATTAAAATTTTTGTTTAAAATCTTATTTTATTTTAATTACATCCCTAATTCAATTTTTTTTAATTATGCAACTACTCCTTTTATATATTAAAAAAACTCAAAACTTTTAAAAATTAAATATTTTCTTTATTTTCTAAATTTGATACCGACAATTCATGTTAATATAATTTTCAAAGCTTTTTTTCATGTGTCTTAAATGTTTTGAACAATCCAAGTCAAAGAGTTGTCTTGATGTTAAAATTGATGTGCCCTTGCTCTGTTTTAATCAGTTAAATTAAATATTTGGTATCAAGATATATATATTTTTTTAAAAACATATATCACTAAGAATATATAGTTGATGTTTTTATGAAACTAGCAGTCAAGAAATATTTTACACAACACAAAAATATGTTCTCAGTAAAATATTTGCTAACTTCCATTCTATCATTTAGTTAGTTATGTTTCTAGTATTTATACATAATTTTTTACTTGTATATAACTAATTTTAAAGGTTATTTTTAATTGATAATTTTTACCTTTGACCCTTAATTTGTAATGGGGTGGCCTTGTAGTAAAAGATGATTACATTCGTCCCTAATGATCTTCATTGTCGATTTCATGGTGATAGTAAAAAAAAGTAAATTCACAAGAAGCTATACCCCTTTGAATAATTAGCTAGCATAGTGATGGATCATCTGAGCTCGGGTAAGAAATTTAGATCCATTCTAAAATTAATCTTTATTTTTCTTGTGATAATTTATACTGTACTAATTAACCGTTAATCCCGGACATTTTGATGTAACGTGGTGTCCGTTACCTATATTACTTGGACAATTGCGAGAGTGAGGTGAAGGATAAGAAATATCGCCCGAGAATAATGATAATGATAACTCAAGTTGCAGTACAAGACATCAATGTCAACTGTGAGCCAACAGCATTGAATAGTTATTGTCAAAGAGCGAGCTGCTGGTTTATCACTTGAAGGTTCATGCAGATAGCAAACTAGTTTTCAGACTGGGAACTTCAACTACTGCTTTGCTTCCTACTTAAGGAGGGGAAAATTGCCAGTTCTTCCAAGATTTAAGTCCTTGTGAGGATTCAGGAAAGCCCAATAATGAAGCAGAGATTTTTCACATTGTTTTCACGCGGTCACTGCAGCAGTGATTTTAATCTTATCATCCTGTCTCTGCTTCTCTTCTGGAGCTTGATTCAAGAACATGGATGCCAAGCCCAGCAACTAGATCCAGGAGAAGGTATGTTCCTTTTTAATCTGAATTCAACTGTTTTCTACTTCATAGACTGCATCATTTTATTGTTTATGAGAAAATATATCTATTGCAGCAAGTATAGTGATTGTAAAAACTAGTTAATTTTGAGCCTTAGGAAGTGTTAAATGGAAGAACTGATTTAATAATAATATATATAGTCATTCATAAGAATTTTGGTAAACGTGCAAAATGGAATTTTGTATATTCTACTGCTCTCTGCCGACGGGCATGCTGCTTCGCTTCTTTAGAGGTTACAAGTGGAACCGCCATCTTGGCAATTATTTGGATGTGCATGGAGAAGGCGAGATGAGGCAGGTCAATGAGAGCAATCATCTGGTAAATTTTAGTTAGCGAGGTCCTGATGCAATCTGTTTGGTGCAGTATCTGTTAGTTTCTTTCCTTGCTTCGTCTCGTTTTTATACCTGGGACTGGTTGCCTGATGAATGGTGTTATTCGACACCAAGTGGAGGAGAAAAATGTCGGAGACTCTTCCCCCTTTCCTCAGCATGCCTTCTCTCTACTCCTTCACAGGAACACTTGCTATATTAGCTACGCTGTGACCAAAATTGTCTTTTTGATGATAACGAGTGGAAATAGGGTTCAATCACGCAAACACAGTTTCTGGCTCTTTTTCTTGAAAAATAAAAAACTCATAATGGATTGTTCCTCCTTGATTACCTTTTTAAGCAGCAAGAAAGTAGGGATACATTACATGATATGACCTAGTTAAATTGTCTCTCCTCCTCGAGCTAATAATCAATGGCGCTTGTATTATTTGTCTATTCAACAACTCTTCAAACTCCAAGTAGTTTGACAATTTTTACTTTGAATACTGCTTATGTTCTCACAAGTTTAACTAATCCAGTTAGTTTTTCTCGTTTTCTTGAAATTTATTTTGTTTCCAATGCGTGTCTTATAAAATTGATGTACACACACAAAACATAAAATTTCTTTTGTTTTACAGTTAGCGCATTGAGAGTGATAGCCTCCAAATTGAAAAAGGAGTGGAACTTCTCGGTAGATCCATGCAGCGGAAGTGCTGGATGGGTAGAATCAAATACTTCTAAGCTCATTGTGAACAATCTCACATGCAGCTGCAACTCCTCCACGAGTGCTTGCCATGTGACTAGCATGTAAACCTCGTTATCCTGCAACTTCTCTGCTTTTTATTAATGCATCTCATCTAACTTAACCTCGTTCTTGCATGTTTGATTTGATGTTCTAGTCAGCTGAAACGTCAGAACTTGACTGGTGTTCTGCCAGATGAGTTTGCCAACCTTACTTCCTTGCAAGTGTTGTAAGTCCTAGAAATGATATAGGATACAATTGAATGTTCAAGTCCTTCTCTTGTTGGCTATGTTTCTATTTTTGGCTATAGAAATGACATTTTTTTTAAAATTAAATTGTTAATAGTTTTGAACAAATCTGTTGTTTGTTTAATAGAGACCTATCACTGAACTATCTCAATGGAAGTATTCCAAGTGCATGGGCTTCTCTTCCTCTGGCCAAATTGTAATATATTTAATTGCTCTCTTCTTCTATCTTTCCCGTTTCTAACCCTTGGATAAATTAAATTTTAAAAAATTATGAAGAAAGCACACGGGAATCTCTTCTTTACAGGTCGCTACCTGGAAATCGTGTGTCAGGGACAATTCCAGAGGAGCTAGGGAGCATCACCACACTTACTGAACTGTGCTCCACCTCGCTCAATTGTTTTCTCTCGAACTCTGTTGCTACTTCTCACACTCTCTAATGTTTTGTTGATTTATTTTACTGCAGTACTTTGGATAGCAACCAACTACAAGGCCCAATACCTGCATCGCTTGGCAACCTCATCAACTTAAATTTATTGTAAGCATTTTTCTCACTCAATATTTTGGTGGATGATGTGAGATTTATTAGACATTCATTGTGCCATGTAGTCATAACGATTGTGTGCATCTTTGGTATGTGACTATGTTCAATCAAATACAAAAAAAAAATGTATTGAGAACTGTTGAGAGGTGATATCTAACATTTCAAAAAGACACCATGAAGTGTTTTGTGGTTTTCCCCATATTTTTCATTGATTGCTCCATTAGGTTGTCGTGTGCTTAATTTAGAGATTGAGTATACGGATGATGGTTTACTGCAGGGGAAAATCAGAAGAAAGCCTCTGGATGCAGTTTCAGATTGGTTCTCAATTTTTTTGTAGAACCAAAGTAAAATTTGGCCCAACCAAGTGCCTTCTACTAGTCTTCTGTTCACAATTAAGCTATTTGAACCAATTGATTTGAGAGGATTGTTCATTCCCAATATTTGTGTTGTTTATCCTACCTATTTGTTAGAAGAAGAACGATAGAAGTGGATTCATGAAGGGAACTTGGATGCCTTCCACCCATGTAAATGGAACCCAATTGTCTATATTTAGCATTATATCAATGCCAAAGTCAATGCCTAGCAACCAAGCCTTAAATAACTTTACCTAAAAATAGAAGTCTGATGAATCAATGAGGCCATACCTCGTTGACTTTCACACTCCATCCTTTTGAGTCCCTCACCGACATCCAGTCTTTCCCCTGCACCTCACACACACAGCTCTTTCTCATCCTTTCTCACAACTTCCTTGAATAGCTTGTCCTTCTTCCACAAGGCCCAAAACCTTTTCTCTCTACTTGCTGTCACGTCTCTCTCCTGCAATTTCCTCATGCAAATTCTCTTATTTGACATAGGTCCTTTGATGACCAAATCTTTTTTGATATGACCAAATATGGTAGATTCTACCATTGTTACTTCTTTCAGAACTCGACATTGCATTGCCTTCAGATTTTTTTGAATCTCCATTTGTCATTGTTGAAGCATTGATATGCTCAATAGTCAACCCTTGCCCATGACAAGTGTAAGGTATCTTAAACCACTACCTTGTAGAGAATATGCACTCACCGATATGAAGATATGGAGCTTCTAAGAAACTCGAACCTGGGTATATAAGAGGCTTTATTAATCTCAAACCTAACCTTCCCAATGTGACTAATATGAAATGACCTACAGAAGTGAACCACAAAATTTTTATTTGAACATTACGGAACGGATTTGAATGAAGTGTTGTTAGTATTGTCGTAGATTTAGCAGGACAAAATTGTCCACTTCAAGGGAAACATCATGATGTTTAATGTCATAGTAATGTTGCATCATTTGTTGGGCTTTTTGCAAGAGCCGAGAGAAGATTATTTGATTTCCATTGGTTCGAGCCATGCAATTCCTTGTGTAGATTACTTGAGCTTAGGGGGAGTCCAATCATAACTTACTTTGAATGGATTGGTTTGTAGAGCTAAGTGGTATAATATTATTCAACCAAAGCAAGCCAATGAAGCCATTGTGATAACTAATATTGTAAACGAATCAATGATCCTACTCTCACTTGTTCACTATCTTAGTTTTATCATCTGATTAAGGTTTTGTACCCTAAGTTGAATTTGATCTAAGCTACAAAGATTGAGTACTTCCTTTTGAAAAGAACTAGTGATAATACCTTTAGTTAGTGGATTGTCAAACTTTATTGTCTTATCTCTGTATTCTAAATCCAACCAATATGTGGTCTTTCATCCTATGAAAAACTAGGTGCACTAATTAATTAAGGCAAAGTTGATGCGTTAAATATCACCTAATCCATGCTTTGTTGAGCACCCAACTTCCACTTGTCCAAAAAGGTCTGTAACAAGGAATCTAACCAATGAAAACTACCCTTACTCATATTCACAGCACATTAAATATGTGAGGCCGACAATCACTATGAAGTTTAACACATAACCTATCCATTAAATCAGTCAAATGATAGACTTAATACCTCATCTATAAGCCCTGCATCGTAATTAAGTTAGGTAAGCAATTGCCTCCCTGTTTCATTTTACTCTACCTCATGGAGTGTGACCTTGGAGTGTGATGTTGTCTGGTACATCACCAGCGTCTCTTTTTCTCTTTAAAGTCTGACATTCTCTGCTTCTTTCCTCTTCCTACTAAAGGCCACCAGATGATATCATGATAGCTTAAATTTACTGCAGATGGTACTGCTTTGGTCTACAATATGACATGTTGCAAATTCAACATTAAATCGGCTCTCATGTTTCAGAGTCAAAAGTGAGTAGCTTTGGTTGTTGGAAATACATAACCAACTTGCTCACAATGTGAAGGCATGACGTGCAAGATTGTTGAGCCACTTTTGTTGTGTTGGTGTGAGGAGTCATTGCCCGAACATGCACTTCAGATGTAGTGAATTGTGTGAATGAAGAAAGTTTGACTTAAAAAATAATAAAATGGCGTACAACCTTAGTGAGGCCCATGAATTCTTTCAGATACGTGGGAGGATTTTGGTGATGAGTCCCCATGGGTAGCACTGACTCATGCTCTAATTTGTGGTCATGGAAACTTGCAAAAGATTTTCAAGCACTGGCCTATACCAATCCAGCTATCATAGTCTGTTAATAAACTGAAAATATTAAGAGGAAATTAAAATGTCAAATAGTGCTAGTAATTGATTGAGAAAAGTAAAGACAAATAAGCTGTAGCTACAGGATTTATAAATATATTGTCGTTCTTTATGAAAGAGGAGGATCTTGAAAATAAAATGCAATAAATATTTGTAATCTACGTAATCAAACTTAAGTGTAACAGAAATTTACTCTCACATTTGTTAACCACTATCCATGTCAAATTAACCACCTTGAAGTTGCATTAGTGTTGTATCCTATATCTTTTGGTTACATGGATTCAAGTGATGAGATACAGATGAGTCTCAAACAATTATTTATTTTTATCCTTGGAAACACCAATATTGTTTTTTAAGTAACCGTGGAGGAATGATAATGCTCAATGATTCTCCAACTAATCAACTAATAAAAGCAACTATTCATTTTTTCCCAAGTCCAACCTCTTTCAGTCATTGATGGTTTTACAATCTATTTGTTTCTTCCTGTTTTCTTGTCAGGCATCTCTCTGCAAATAACCTAACAGGGCCATTACCAGATTCACTTGGCAAATTGACAAATCTAACAGAATTGTGAGTAATTTATTTTCGTCTGCTTATTTAATTAGTGATATATGGTTCCTGCGAAAATATCAGTGGCTTGGCCCTTCCATCTACCCTAATCTGTTGAGCTATTTTATTTGTTCTGATGATTTCTAATTTGATTTCAGCATAATTGATGGGAACCCAATATCTGGAAAGATTCCAAGCTTCATTGGAAACTGGACAAAACTCACCAGAATGTAAGGACATGTACTCCTGGCTTTTTGTTCTTCCAATTTTTACCAGCATCAGGGTTTTTAGTAGTTTTCCTGAATTTTGAACCATTTGCTATTAGGGATATGCAAGGAACATTAATGGAGGGGCCTTTTCCTCCCACCTTCTCAAATTTGACATCAATTGTTATGCTGTATGAGTCTGATGCTTAGTTTCCATCCTTTTTTTTTCATGACATTTCTGCCTTCCTACTATTATCAAACTGGCTAATTTGGTTCTTAAGGAGGGTCTCTGATCTGAAAGGAGGTCTTGAGAGTTTTCCTGATCTACAAAATATGAAATATTTACAAAGACTGTAAGTACTCTAGTTTTACAGATTAACCTTCCACGTTCCAATATAAAAATGCAATGTTTTCATCTTTTTTGTTTTTGTTTCACTCTCCTAGTGGACACCTATTGTAAATTGCTGAATCGGTGCAGGGTTCTTAGGAATTTGTCTATGACCGGTCGCCTTCCTGATTTTATTACAGAAACACCAATAAAAACCTTGTAAGTTTCTATGTTTGTGAATATTTCTATTTTCTTTACTTTTCCATATAATCAATTGCTCAAACAAAGGAGAAATTTAGAATTTATCCTTTATTTAAAGACACATGTGCTGCTATCAGTTTTCTTTTCATACAGGGAAACTTTTTTTATTGTTTGGTCTAGCATCATTTCAAAGTATTAATTTTATGAATCATTCAGAGACGTGAGCTTCAACAACTTGAGTGGCCCAATTCCAGATAGCTACCAAGCGCTCATAGCAACAATTAATTACATGTAATTGTTTTTCTATCATGCACTTTGTTAAAAAGGAAAATCTATTTCATGGGCTGTTCAGTGTATTTTATGTTTGATGTGGCTAGCAAATTATATGTTCTGTCCTCATGTAGGTACCTTACAAGTAACATGATAAGTGGAAAAATACCAGACTGGATCTTGGAGAGTGATAAAAATTTGTATGAAACTCTTTCTAGGGTACCAGATTTATGTTAAGCATGAAACACATGATCTCATTCTTGCATATGTAACAGGGATCTTTCTTACAACCATTTCAGTGGTTTACCTGTCACATCTAACTGCCAACAAGGAAATGTGTAAGTTGTGGTTTACTTGATACTGACAAGAAACTTGCTCATGTTCAACAGCTGTTAATTTTTTATTGCAGGAATCGATTTGCTAGTTATTCATCCACTCACAATGATTTGTAAGTTAGTTATTTCTCACCTATTCTTGACGCATTATTGCCTGTTTATTTTTATTTAACAATTGATTTAGAAAATAAAAGTGGCATCTTTTTTTTGTTTCTTTTATAGAGTCGCACCATGTTTTAAGCGAAATCACCCCTGCACTGATAAAGCAAGAAGTTAGTGCCCTTACGTGCTGAAAGGGTTCCCTTTAATTCTCCTTTAAAGCATAATGATGCACCAAGAAGATTCATTGTGTAAAACAATTATGCTTTTTCACAAAAAAAAAAAGAAGTGATTTTCATTATGATTGCAGATTGCAACTTATTCATCAATTGTGGAGGGGAAAAAGTAGTTGTTGATGGTAATGTATATGAAGCAGATATAACCCGGTTAGGACCATCTTATTTTGGTGATAATGGCAAATGGGGATACAGCTCTACGGGTGATTTTCTAGACAATCGCGACGAGAAGTATATTGCTACATCTACAAATTCCTCATTACTGCACATGGATAATCCCAAGTTGTACATGACTGCTAGGCTCAGTCCTCTCTCTCTTAAATACTATGGTTTCTGTTTATATGAAGGAAATTACACAGTGAAACTTCACTTTGCTGAAATAATGTTTCCTGATGATCAAACATTCCCAAGCGTTGGACAGAGGATATTTGATGTGTCCATACAGGTAATCGCTCGGTCTTATCTACATCCCACCATTAATTGCATAACTAGGTTCTCTGTTTCAAACTTCAATACCCAGTCTTTTCAGCAGTGTGTTTTATATGGGAAATTTCAGTGCATTTTTCATCTTCTGTGTCATTCTCATGCTTATGTTGTTAAGTCTACTAAATTATTTTCTTCATAATTGATTTCCTATGTGGCCAAGTTTACAATTTGAATTTAACTCATTAATGTGGTTGCCATCCAACTAATTTTTAACAACTTACTAATTCATTCAGAATAGAGTGTCAGTGATTTTAATCTCTTCAAAATATTACTGGTATTTAAAAGTAATCAGAACATTGATTGATGCTCTAAAAGCCAATTAAGTGTTTCTTTTATAATTGTTTACATTTTAGATATCAGACACTAATTAATCCAATTTGTGCGTTCATAAGGAAAATTATTAATTCCAATTTGCCAAAATTTGAAAAATTGCCAGTATGGCACCTGGTTCTTCAGACTTATGCTATTGCATTTCCAAGTATTATTCGGTCAATATGAAAATGTGGCCTTTGCTACATGTCATTAAGCAAGGGCAAAAAATATAATTTTTCTTGAACATATCAGTTAAAAATATGAATTTTTATTGAAGATATATATTTATTTATAACTATGCAGGGTCAGAAGGTTTTGAGAGACTATAACATTGTAAAAGAAGCTAATGGCACTGGAAAAGAAAAAATTGAGGTCTTCAATAATACTTATGTTAATATAGATGGCACTTTGGAAATTCACTTTCAATGGGGTGGAAAAGGCACACATGCCGTACCTCATGCAAGTGTATATGGACCTCTTATATCTGCCATTTCGATTACACCAAGTGAGCCTTCAACATCCATTCTATGTTCTCTCTGATCCAATTTTGTGCTTATGGTTGCAATGACAAATTATCTAGTTTTACCTTTGTAGACTTCTCACCTGATCTGTGTATAGAAGCTTCACAACATAAGTTAACTACTGGAGCTATTCTTGGCATGATTGCTGCTGCCTGCACTGTAGCATCCCTAATTGTGCTACTGATTTTGCTTTTGTCAAGAAGAAGAAAACATGATAATGGTAATGTGGAAAATTTTGTGCTTATTTGATGCTATTTCTTTTTCCCTTTTTTTTTTAATGTTCGTGTTTGATAATGTATTGCTATTGGTGTCAGATCTTATAACTTTAAAGAATAAATCCATGGTAAAGTAGACTAGTAATCACTTTGCATTTATCCCGTTCATACAAAATACTCGATAAGCTGGATGATTAATTTCCTTGAGCCATTTGAATGTGATGGATCCCACAGGTGTCAATAATTGACTTTCTCCAATAATTTCACTCCAATGCGATCCTTATTTTAAAGTGTCTTTCTACTATATAGTCAAAATACTATTATGACAATTACATGAATGTAAGTTACTTGGTTCTTATTAATGATATAGCCTTGCATAATGGTGGATTACATACATATTACTGATGCCAAATAGTTTTCACACCTCCAATCCATGAGACAAAAGGCTACCTCATCTGATGACAGATATCAGTTGCTCATCCTAGTTATCAACCAGCACTGTGCCCTGGCCTGCTCACATGACCACCTTGACCTACCTAAATCTGTTTCTCGATAACAATACCTTGAAGATCCTCTTAGCTCTTGCTCAGTTTAACCAAGCACTACTCAAAGAAAAGGCTAGAACTGTCATCATTTCATTTGGATTAGTAACTCCTGCAGTTCAGATGGTAAGAGGTTGGCCAACAATATTGTATATGGAAGGATCTCAAGGAGCTTTCCATTTACAGTTCGGCTTGGCAGCTCAATTTAACATGCTAGGTGACCTCTTAAAATTCGGATGAAGTCATCTGGCTTTGCCTGACAAAGGTCTCCTGATATGGTCATCTTGCCTGCCACTCTACTTGTGTGATCAGATTCAATACATCGTCTATTTTGTGTTGAGTTGATTACTGTAAAATTATGATCTCAATGGCACTTACTCTTTGAACTTAGTTGCAGAGAAATTGAAATAAGGCCTTTGTCATAGCATTTTAGCATCCACTTAACTTTGTGATTAAACTGATTTTTAATGCAGAACTTAAAGGATTAGAATTGGTAACTGGATACTTCAGTTTCAAACAAATTAAAGCTGCCACAAAAAATTTTGACATTTCAAACAAGCTTGGCGAGGGTGGATTTGGTCCTGTTTACAAGGTATTGTTGCTAGATCATACATTTTGTACTTCTACTTGCACTTGAACTTTAAAATTCTCAATGTAACATTTGCACAACTATAACTACCAGGGTGTGCTGTCAGATGGAACTCTTATTGCTGTAAAAAAGCTCTCATCTAAGTCAAAGCAAGGAAACCGTGAATTTGTAAATGAGATAGGCATGATATCTGCATTAGAACACCCGAATCTTGTGAAACTCTATGGATGTTGCATTGAGGGGGATCAGTTACTTCTAATATATGAGTACATGGAAAACAATAGTCTTGCTCGTGCTCTATTTGGTAGTTTCTGTAACTACATATTTTTCTGTTTACACATTTATCTATTGTTATGTTAGACAACTTATCGAGCAAGTGGGTATTTATAGGTCCTGAGCAATTTCGGCTAAGTCTTGATTGGCAGACACGATGCAGTATCTGTATCGGAATAGCAAGAGGATTGGCATATCTTCATGAGGAATCCAGATTAAAGATCGTTCACAGAGACATCAAAGCGACCAATATTCTGCTTGATAAAAATTTCAACGCAAAAATATCGGACTTTGGGTTGGCTAAGCTTGATGAAGAGGAAAATTCTCACATCAGCACTAGAATAGCAGGAACAAGGTGAACTCTCGGATCACATGGAAACGTTAACTAAAATTTTGTTTTAATATGTTTGCCTAGCTGGTCAACTGAAAGCATAAACTGGTTCCACTGACTTTGTAAAACCATAAGCAATATCTAATCAGTGAAATATACAGAACTATGAGTTTCAGGGCAGCAAATTAACTTTATTTTTTTTCTTCAAGGGGATTGACAATTTAGAGAGAAAAAAATTGTCCCTGCCTCTAAATGTTTTCTTTGGGAGAAGTGAATGATGAGCTGATCTTGTGTAACTCAGTAATCATTACAAAGTTTTGTTTTCTGTCTGTGTCAGTAGGTATGCTTATAAGTTGTGTATGACAATTACTGTCTTATAGGGGTTACATGGCTCCTGAATATGCAATGAGGGGTTACCTGACTGACAAAGCAGATGTCTACAGTTTTGGAGTGGTCATGTTAGAAACTGTTAGCGGAATCTGCAACACAAATTATCGGCAAAAGAAAGATTTCACATTTCTTCTTGACTGGGTAAGCAAATCTTATCAATTGAATTGAGTTCTCATTTTCGCCGACCAATCAATTAAGCAAGTAGAAAATTTTACAAACTTCACCATCCAAATGGCCTTAAGCATGGACTAAAAAGGAACTTAACACACAAGTAGAAAATTTTTAGTCTGTGGTCTGTTATTATACAATGTGTCGTATAGCTTGGGCATGCATCTTATGCAAATGATACTCTTTTTGCAACATCTCTAGGATATTTATATTTGCTAGTGATTGTGATTGTTCCATCTACTCGAACTGCAGGCTTATGTTCTCTTGGAGCAGGGTAATCTGCTGGAACTAGTCGACCCCGCCCTGGGTTCAGAGTACTCGAAGGAAGAGGCATTGCTGTTGTTGAACTTGGCTCTCTCTTGCACCAACCCAACTCCAACTCGAAGACCCACCATGTCGAATGTGGTGAGCATACTCGAACACAAAGCGACAATGGAATCCCTGTTAGTGGCATGGGAACCCCACAGCAGCTTGGATTTTAGATCACTTGCGGTGCCAGGAAACTCTCTCTCAAGCAGTCAAGCATCTGTGGAGGTTGTGATGCCAGAAGAAAGCAGTTTGCTTTCAGTTGCGAGCGTGCACTGCACAAACAAATGATTTTTTTCTATTGCATCGATCGGATTCATAGTGTATAAACTAGCTTAGATTCTAAGATGAACAACGACCCCCTGGACTTACACAAATGGTTTTCTTCGTTGAGGGAAAAGGGGGGAAATGAGTGGTTTTTCAGGGCATTACTTAGTACATATATAAATTTCTTGAGCTTTTCAGACACTTCCTATACATGAGAAAAACAATGTATAATGCTCACAATGAGCTACCAATTGTGTTTCTGTTCACTATCATTATGAAATTATTATTATTATTATTATTATTTTGGATATTTTCATGTTTAGTTTAAACAAACTATTGCCACAAATCCTGTGGTATTGAATACTTGGCTGTGGCAAAATCGATCTGTTTAGCATACTCGGGAATTTGTTTTGGACAAAATTAAGAGACAAGTGAATTTTTGTGGATTATAATTAAATCCGACAACATCCGTGACAACACACTCTACGCTGCTTGAACAATTGAAAATGAACACCTTTGCTATGTAAGCAACTAACATATCCCTGAGCACACGGTTAAGCACTTGTAAATTTGAGAATCACCAGTAATTTAAACCAAAATGGCTACTGTCTACAGTACACGTTCTCGCTACAGGTGTACCTCACCGGGTACATCAAATTGCATGCATTACACATACCCGTCCAAGTTGGAGTCTTTTCTACCGACTATCAATTCATCTACCAAATTGCCTTTGGACCAACCAAAGAGCAAGTTATTTCCTATTGAGTCGTATCAAAGTCTGCATGCTCAATGGATGGAAAACTCTAGCACATCAGACCAAGTCATGGTCCTGCCAAAAAAGCACAAGGGAGATGGCGTTAGGATAGCATGCCCCAAGAGAGAATTAAAATCAGCAGAAATTGGCAGATTCATCATACACACTGCGCAAAAAAGTTCTCTTTCAATACAACTTGTATTACCATCTTCTTTGACACAGTAGATCACTCCAACATGAATAAAATGAATATTGAGAGAAATTACGAGCAATCATGATACCAAACAATGGGTTTTGCTCTGTGAAAACACATCTCAAATCCCACTAGCAAGTTAGAACGTATTTCAGAGTTTAGCTAAACCCAAAGAGCAAATAAGTACATTTATACAAATTTATCATACCATTGTTAACAATCCGCTCAAACCTTCCCCATGTTATCTGGACATTCTTACGAAGATTCCTACTGTCCAATTAGTACAATGTTTGGTTTGCTGGTTATTTGGGCATTCATCTGCAGTGTTTTTACCATACCTCACATTCTTGCATACGCATATGTAATTTGCATATTGCTTTAGTCTCCAGCTGGCTCTCTCACACATCATCCTAATTTATCAGTTCTAATATAATAATATTTTTAGAATTGACTAAAAACCATGATGCTCTAGGCTAAGTTGAATTTGATCCAACTGACATATGAAAGGTAAGATGTTGAACAAGAGATTGATGCCTGATGTGAGATTTAGTAGCAAATTGTACCTATAGAAACAAGAAACTAGCCACGTACAACTTCATTTGGATAAAGAGAGTAACTTCTTAAATATCTAAGTTGTATTTTATAAATACAAGCGAAGTTAACTAAGTTATTGATTGGTTGCATATGAAGCTGCATGTGTTCCCAATAGAACGTATAAATTATGTGGTGAACTTGACCTTCATTTTTCTTAGTTGTTTTTCACCAAAAAGGCCTTAGCAGATTGGGCTGGTTCATCAACCTTTGATTTATGGTCTTCGAGATTACTAATATGGGGGAATAACTGAGTTTCATCGCACTAGAATGGGGGACTATCGATGGCTTTATTTCGTTTGCAAACTACCTTTTGTTCTCCCTGTTAGCCTTGATTATCATCCATGCTCTTGAAACTTACTACTACTTTTGCAACATTGAACTCTTTTGCCTCTTCAACTATTATTTACAGCTATTAGCTAATAGTGTCTACAGTCACAAATAATAATTTTTCGATGAATCACAAGTCATGGAGCTCAAGTGGTGTGATACACCTACTATGAGAACAGCTATGCCTCACATTTTTCTTCGTTCAACTTGAAGGTTCAGATAGATTTTGATTATTCGTCGAAGTTAATGAAGTGCAATTATAGTTACTGTTAATGGTTCGGTACTATGAGACAGGGAGAGAATAAATGTATCCAGATTTGAGCAGAAAAGGAACAGGAATTCCTGGGATGAGTATCCAAGATCTCTTCATTACTAGTAAAAGCTTCTGCTTACCTAATCTTGTGAAATTCAAATGTCAGTGCCGAATGTGCCGGGTTTCGACTGCGTAAGATGATATGAGAATGCTAAAACAACACTTCAATATCTCAGCAATGTTTTTTAGCTTGAAAAATTCCCCTTTTTATGATGGAGACGATCTGAACAACATGACACTATACGATTTACAACCTTAACAGGTAAATCGGAGAAGTGGAGTAAAATGGGTAAAAACATGGTGTCAAATATCGCTCAAGAATCATCGACCAAATTGAAACATTCTGAAACAAATATTTTTAAATGAGCATTCAAAGATCAATCAATTTCATAGAGTACATATTGAAACCTCAAACAGAATTGAATAAACATACCTGAATCAGATTGCGTCTTTAGCTACTGCTTCCCCTTCTTCCTTACGCTCTGTCATCCTTTCCTCCCTTCCCAAACTGGAAGCCACTGTTTCAGGGACCGTAAGCCCATCAGGATCCTGCTCCGTCTGCTCGACGAATGAGAACACCCCTGCAAGCGACCGCGAATCTAGGCCTTCGTGAGAACCCTCATCTTCTCCCTCTTCGTCCAAATCGGGACGAGCAGAGACAGCGGCGCGGGCGAA
>JBAMHZ010000023.1:38912-56874 GCA_037177395.1 Alpinia galanga | reverse complement strand
GAGATCACCCCTGCAGGCGACCGCGAATCTAGGGCTTCGCGCAAACCCTCATCTTCGCCCTCTTCGTCCAAATCGGGACGCGCAGAGATAGCGGCGCGGGCGAACGCCTCCATAATGGACTCCGGCGGGAGGGCGCAGTCCTCGAGCCCGGCGTCCTCCAGCCTCGGTGGGCGAACCGTCGCCAGCCCCGAGCCATTCTCCTCCGCCGCACTCGCCATGAATCCGATGCTGCCGATTCTCCTAGCGAACTGTCCTTCAAATCGGGCAAATTGCGCCCATATTCTGCAGTGCAAATTGGGCCGGTTCCTGCTTAATTGGGCCAGTCAACTCACCCAGCATAGCAATAAATACTATTATAATATTTAATATTAAAGTTATAATTAAAATATTAACAAATACGACGTGCACCCTGGAATCTAACGACAGAGCAAAGAGGAGAACGCTAAGCCCCAAAGCCACTTAGGTAGTGTCAACAATGTGGTGAGATATTGTGAGAGAATTTGATTCCTTGTTGAGGTATAGTTTGGTGATAAAATTTTAAAAAATTTATGGAGGTAAATTTCTGTGTAGGAGTTTATCTGACGGATAAAGTATGACTTCGATATTGGACAATCTTTCAGGGATGATACAATTGTAGATGCCGGACTGATCCACTAAAAAAACTATGAATATTTTCTTGATTTACCCAGGTGATTGATGGAGATCCACCGAGACTCCGACCTCTTCTAACTTAGCTATTGAAGGATGTCCTAAAGAACCATGAGACAAAACTAACTACCTCACTGATTAATTGGGGCGAAGATTCGAATACCCGGTGATAAAAAAAAAAGGAGAACTCTAATTTCTAAACGTTTTTATTTCTTCACTCTTATGGAAACTCGACGAAAAAGAGTTTGAATTCCTCTCTATTTGTTTAGGAGATGATCCCCTGATTATTCCATTGAAAGAAAATACAAGAAAATACTCTGCAATGCATCGTAGCTGACCTCAAATAGAAAATGGATTCACGCTGATTTTAGTGGCATTTTAATGTTGGATATGTTTTTTTCTTTTACAGCTTAAACTTACTCAAGGATTATCACGTTGGGTAAGAACACAGTGAAAAAGTGCAAATTTTATTCTTCTGTATCCCTAATAGTATGGATTACAAAGTAATTCAATACAAATAAACTGCTAGAATTGCCAAATAACTTGTACACTTTAACTTCTAAGTTCTGTGATAGTTCTCTAGCTGCATGTCGTAGAAGGATCTATGATTTGTGACCTTTTGATTCTGTTCACGGCACAAGCAATCATGTTAGACCTGAAAGAGAAACATAAATCAGGAGCATTGATCTTGGTAGATTGCATTTAACAATTTCAGATGTAATCATAAAATTGACAAACTATCTCCATTCGATCGCATAGAAAGAGCGATCGTGATTGTTCCTTATCAAAAGTGTTCCATGAATATAACAAGACAAATCAGTCAAGAAAGATTGATGAACGAAGATCAAAATGGCCAGGCTGAGGCATTCAACCTATAAATATAGACAGAAGATGATCCATGATACACCATTGGTCTATGCTTTTCATCCTCAACAATTGTCCTGTGACCATGGATGTTCAGGTCATAGTTGCTGCAGAAATTGAAAGATAAATGTAGCTGCCTTGAGAAATTTTTGTAAGAAGGTTAAATGCAACCATCGTCGTTATGTGTTCGGCATCATCAGGTCAGATGCCATAACTAGGAAGGATGATAGTAATACGCTGACAAAAAGAAGAGCTCTCATATCTCCAAAATATTTGATACTTGATGCCCTGGTTGTGTAAGAAAGTATAGGCAACTACAGTGGTTGAACATCTGCTTCTTAACGAAAAATAAGTTTGCAATTGTGGGTATTAGAGAACTACAGAAAGAATATGGATATCTATACATTGAGTCAGGGTAAATCAGGATTTCAAGTGGAATTGGCTGAAGAAAACTTTTGTATAATATGAGCAAATTCAAACTTAAATGACTGACAAATAAAGTTTGAATTAGGAATTGTCAATGGATTTTAGTAAATTGAATCAGAAGCTTTATAATTTTCATCAGTCTTTGTTTTCGATTTAATTAATGAATGAAATAAATTTTCCTGATAAACATACAATCCTAAACAAAACATAAACAATTGACAGAAACTGAAATGCAAACATGAGTCTTGAATAAAAATTGCAATTTAAACCGATCCTGCAAACATGTTCAATAAACAGACATGTTCAATTTAACACCATAAACATCATATTTTAGATTGCGGAATTAAATCATCATAATCCAAGTCTTATATGCGATATCTTTTCTTCTAGTTTCCTCCATTGTATCATCAATGGATATCCAACTGGTTTTGCTGAGAGTTTGACCAATTACTTGACCCAATTTTATGGTCCATTCAGTTGGTAAATATTCTAAATTAACAAGTAAAACAGAGCAACAAGCAATAACCTCAGTGGATTGGAATGATAATCTTTTGCATAATGGTTAAGGGAGATGTCAAGCTGATGACTCTCAGGAAAGATCATAGAGAACCCTTCTTTTTTAAAAAAAATAATAATAAATTTCAGAACTGCATTACAAGCTCAAGATCATTGAACCTATTGTCATATTGAGAAAAGATGGATAAAGTCAACAACTAGTATAAGAGCAAGAACAGCTATCTGTATTTGTTTAGCAGTCATCTGATCAAATTATCACAAGAAAATCTTATCAAATGTTATCAACAGAGAGAGAAACATAAAGGGCGCATATGAGTTTTAGATAACACATACAGTTCATAAGGCAGCACTCACCGTGATTTCCCTTTCGATCTCATATTTCTTTATCCAGGTACCCCCAATTGTCCACGCTATGAACAAGTAACCAGACCTTCTATGCCTATAAAATCTGGAAATTTTCCTTCCAGTTCAAGCGTGTTCCTCACTGCCCTGTAGAGCTCCAACCACGAGGAGTATCTCCATGAGAAGTTGTCCTCCAACAGACCAGCAGAAAATGTCAAATTGGGACTCGGGGGACATGCCGCCGCCACCAAGTCCATCATGTTGACGGGCTTGATCGGTGCTTGTGGAAAATTCAGAGCCACGTTATCGACCTTGTGTTCATATATCTTACCGCTCCTATCCAATTTGTACCATGACGTCCCCTGGAAAGTTCCCCGAGCCTCCCATGGCACCCTCGGCACGCCCTCTAGCTCCCACCGGATCAAGATTATGTTTTCCGACGGCTGCCATACCCGCAAAATCCGGAGCTTAATCTCTTTAAACAAAATTTTACCGTGAAACCTCACTGCCCAGAAAATGAGCCTATAGTTCTCGATGCCATGAAAGGTATTAAGCGGATCGATGAAGACGATGTCTTCCCTGGAAAACAAAAAGGGCAAACGACAAGTAAAAGCGAGAGCAGCCAGTCAGAAACCCAGCAAGATCAAATTTTTGGGGAAATTCGATATGAAGGAGTATGGTTTGCACCGATAGATGTCGTAGTTGAGGTCTCTGACGAAAAGGGAGGGAAGGTCATCGCGGAGAGTCCTCACGGCGAGGCCGAGGTTGAGGTAGAAGTCGCTCTTGTGGCCTTTTCTGCTGCCGTTGCCGCTCCCGCCGCCGGCGGCGGTGAAGGAGGGCCCGTGGGGCAGAGAGAGAGGCTTCTCTTGCACGGCGCCGCGGTCGAGAGAAGGAAGGGGAAGGTCGAGCTTGGTGTACGCCGCGGGAGGCGAGCAGGGGAGCCTATGGGAAGGCTTTTGCAGGCCGGAGAAGGGAGGAGAGGAGAATTTAGGAAACAAAGCCATTTTCTTTCTTTCTTTATCTCTTTCCTCGCTCTGTTTCTCCTTCTTCAGCCTTTCTCTATCTCTCCATTGCTTGCTTTTTCTTCCGTTTTTTTTTCTTCTCAAACTCATTCCATGGCCAGTGGGAGAAGAAGAATTCACACGTTTATCTTTTTTTGAATTTTAGTGGCTTCGAACCGAGCAACAAACAGCATATATATTATGATATTATCCACACAAATACAAAAAGTCAACCATATAGAAAGTAAACATTCATATATAAAATTCAGAAACAACAACGATTTCGCTAAATATCATTTTAACAGTTTCAATCTTTAGCTTATTTGAATACAGAATTTCGTCAATAAATATTAATTATTATTTTTTGTTAAGTTTTACAATATAAAAGTATCCTTTTTAATTCAGTTTTGGATGCATCTTTTTTTATCCTTTCCAATTTGCAAACTTATGTAAAAGAAGAGAGTGATTTCGGTTTTAACCATTCTGTTATTTATCCTGGAATTATTACTGAATCTGATTGAACATCGATCATGTACAGCTACGGATTGAAGAAACAATAAAATTTGAAATAATCCTTGCTCAAAAGTACTCATGACGACGGCAAACAGAAGATAAATTTGGAGCAAAAGAAGCAAAAAAAGAAAAATAAGTAAATGGTAAAAATAAGAAGAAGAAAAAAAAAGTTTCACGAGCCTTCGTATTGATTTCTTCTCCTCTTTCCAAGGGAAAAGGAGAGAGGAGCGAGGCAGGTGATGGTGAGCACAGGGAAAGGAAAGTACGAAGAAATTGGAGCCTTGGTCTTCCCTTCCCGCCATTTACACCTCCACCGAATCCTCAAAATCCCTGACAATATCAACTTCACACTAGAAGACAGAAATCACTTTGAAATAATTAATTTTAATTTCTTCTTCTTTTCTTTTTTAAGGAAGCAAAATCCAATTAATTAATTGCCCATAATGAATCAGTCTTTAGTCTTATCTTTCCATTTTTCACATTTTTTTTCTTGCTCTGCACTGCTATAAATAGACGCAGCAGGGTCGTTAATGCATCCCTACACTTCACCTTTTCTCTCTTCCCTTCCAATCCAATCTTGCGAGCCCCAAGGCGAAGATATATACATACATATATATATATATATATATATTAATATATATACACACATATATCGGAGTCCCTGTGTGGAGTCATAATTCACGTTGGCAGACGGGGAGTTGAAGTGCCGGGGGGAGGGAAGCGAGAGAGGGAATGGGGAGAGGGGAGTATGGAAGTGGAGGAGGAGAAGGAAGAGGAGGAGGAGGGGCGGCGACGGCGGTGGTGCCGGGGTGGCTGGGACGGCTGGTGGAGGAGAGCTTCTTCGTGAGTTGCGGGGCCCACGAGAGCCGCAAGAAGAACGAGAAGAACATCTTGTGCCTCGACTGCTGCTCAAGCATCTGCCCCCACTGCGCCCCTGCACACTCCCACCACCCTCTTCTCCAGGTCTCTCTCTCTCTCTCTCTCTCGCTGCTCCAATCTCATTTAGTATGAATTATTAACACACACTGATTTCAATTTTTTTTTTCTTCAAATTTTTCGTTCTGTTTTGTACGTTTCTTCCCTCTCTCTCTCCCATTACATGATGAAGTGTATATAGATACCCTTTTACCCTCGAGTACAAGGTCTCTTTTACCATGCAGCACTGCCATCAGAGGCGTGTAATAGTCATGGTGGCTTTTTTCCCTTGTTCTTCTGCTTGGTCAAATTAGTACCCATTGACTCTCCTCAGTACTTTAACGAACTCACTTGATATTTTAATTATTTACTTAAATTATAAATCTCTGTGTTTTTTGTATTAAATACAATTCAGGTGAGGCGATATGTGTACAATGATGTGGTTCGATTGGATGACCTTGAGAAGCTCATAGACTGCTCTTTTGTCCAGGTAATTAATTCAGAGAAGCTAGTCTGCTCGTTCATGTCCAAAATAGTGACTGTGTGTACTGTTGTTGACAGCCCTACACCATTAACAGTGCCAAAGTAGTGTTTTTGAAGCCAAGGCCTCAATCTCGTCCTTTCAAGGGTTCAGGAAACATTTGCATGAGCTGCGACAGGATCCTCCAGGAGCCTTTCCACTTCTGTTCACTCTCCTGCAAGGTGCGCACTTTGTTTTTGAGTGGATCAAATTTCAGATATATATTGGAGATCAGAATAAATCAAGGATTAATCAGTCAAACGAATTGGTGTATGCAGGTGGAGCACGTACTGTCACGAGGAGAGGATTTGTCAAACATACTGTTCAGGTTCCATGACTCGGACTTGACCTTCTCCCACTTTGAAAATCTCCGAATGGACGGGTCGGATCTGATCGAGGAAGTGGAGAGCCAACTGGTGCCGAATTCGATCCTGGATGAGGATCCAACGCACTACAACGGCAGCTCCGGGTCGAGCACTGACCGTGGCGCCGGCCGGGGCCCGAGGAAGAAGAGCAGCGGCGGGTTCATAGTGCTGTCGCTCAGCAGCAGAAGGAAGGGCGCTCCCCACAGATCCCCTCTCTCCTGATGCATGCATGCAGCATGCGCTGTAAAATCTAAGTATGTAATTTGTCTGCGAGTACTCTTTGGAATTGTGGTCGAAATGCCCCAGTCCATGTTTGTGGGGGAGAGTTTTAGGGCCAAGTTGTGCTGGTTTGCATGCGGATGGAAGTGAGAGTTCATGGCTGATGAGCATTCCCTTTACTGATTAGGAGGGCACAGTGGATGCATGCTTCAGCCTCACACTGCTCGCCAATTTTGTTTTGATGTAATGCGGGATGCACACTTCAACCAATATATATCATCTCTCTCTAGCTTCCTTCTCCATAATACTCTGAAAACAGTTATTTTGCGAAATTATGATTAAAGCTTGAACACCATTTCTATGCTTTTCATAAGGATTCGTGGCTCTGCAAAAAGATATGGAAAAGACATGTTCGTAGGTGATTGTCTATGCTTTGACTAATGTATTTTCAAACTATTTCAAATTAACATTAAATACGATCATGTTTATATGCTAGTTAAGTCTAGCTTTGAAAACAACTTCAAACATTGTCTGGATTTATTTGATTGGAGTTGCACTACTTGAGTTGACTTGCGAGGGTATTTTAGTGGAGTTGGAGTTGATTTCTCCATGTACTTTATTCTTTGTTATAGATTCGCTGATCCATTACATTTATTATTTACTCTCTGTATTATATTAGATTTATTTTACTTTGAATTACTTCAAAAAGTTTGAAGCATATAAATCCTCTTGTGTATTGATTACTTTTATTATTTGTGTTAGTTTGTTCATTTGTGATTTTCATCAAATTTTAATTTTCTCCAAATCAACCTAGCACCGATCAAGTGTGTGATATATACATGATTTGTTCGGGTAACCAATCCAACAGCTACAAATTAAAGTATAACTGTTCTTTCAGTATTTCTTATACATACTAACAAAACAAAAAACCAGAGTTCAGTATTGCTTTTTTTCCGTATCTTTCTACAAATCCTAACAAACCAAAACTACACCTATTCTATGTTGTCCCAACTTGTAGAAAGTACATGGCGTCTGAAATGAATAGGTAAAAACCATCTTCTAAGCAGACAAATTAACACTGCCCAAGATTAGCAGTCTAATTAAGCTCTGACTTGTAATCTTGAATGCTTCACGTGAACTGAGTTTATATATATTTTATAGTTTACATATGCGTGAAGTCAGAGAGAGAGGGAAAGACCAAAGAAAGCCATTGGAAATTGGCAAGGGTACCAATCTCTTTGGTGACACCGACACCACAAACTCAACAACCACATTCCCACTCCCCAAACCCTCTCTGACCTATAAAATTGTCCCATTGCCTACAAAACTGAGCCACTTCGTTCATTTAGTCATGTAGGCACTCATCTCATACACTAGAATCAGAATACATGCACAGATTCTATATTAAACTTTATGGAAATCGGAAGAATACCTCGAATAATGATTAATGCAGAATATAATTGTTCAGTGTACTTGAGAGTGAGATCAGAAGCCAAAGGAATATATTTATTAAACATTAGTAGAATTTTAATCCCCCTCACTTCCAGCAATGGGTTGCTGGGCTCCTCGATCTATTTATTATACACAGACACACAAAAAATAAGAATTTTCATTTTGTGCAGGCCACCACACTTCTGGTCTCATTCCAAGGACTACTCCATCACTGATTAAAGTCTCCAGTGATAACATGTATCTACAAGGCTGTCTGCCTTGAATCCAGCAAGCAGATCGAAAAAACTATCAAAAGAACTAAACTCCAAGGACAGTCAAATTGATTGCCGATCTAATTTATTTTCCCTTTTAGATATTTTTAATTTTAGTGATCTAATGCAATCGACAAATAGAGTCGGGGTAATTTTTCTACAATTTTTTAGTCATATTACAGTTGAAATTTTTACTGGAGTGAAGAAAAAAAATATGTAATTTTTCGTTTTACAGGTGATGTTACCCTTTGCCTCTTTCTTCAATTCTAACACTACTACGACAAACTTTGTAGTATATACATATAATATAGGGCAGTGCTAGATGCTAAGTATTTTTGATTGTTTCCTTCCCATGGATGCCACTTATATTTGAAGCTAAGTTATTAGTTTATAAAACAATGAATACTTTAGTTAGAAATTTAAGTCAGTTCCAGGAAGACACAGGATTAGATTCAGTCATATGATCAATTAGTATCATTTATATGTATGATTAATACAAGCAAAAAAACTTCAGAAATGGGACTGAACTGATCAGATCAGAATCCTTATAGCAGTTGGATGGTTTATAGCTAAGATCATGGCTGTCATTTTGTACTGTTAGAAGGTCAAGTCTTATCAACCCATCACTTGATGAATATGCATTAGCATCATCTGGTCATCGGGCAGCAAGTAGTGGGTTCACCTGATCACCAGCTTAGTGACTCATTCCACCACTCTCCCTTGTAGTTTTAGCTAGCTACTATTACACATCAAATCACCTTTAAACTAATCTATATAAAACATATATAATGGCAAAGAAAGGAAATCTTGGCCATGCTTTAAACTGAATTCAGGCTCCTGTGTGGTCATGTCATTTCACATAGCTTGATATATAGAAAGAATTTCGGGCAATAATAAAAAAATTTTGTTATCCTTCATGTGCCAATTCATATATAATTGGAGTTCTTTCCTTGATAAGTCTTGTCATTTCCCGTGCTTCTGCTTCTAGTTTATGGTTGCAAAAAAGATATAGTTTTTCTAATATTAATTGAAACTTGTGCATACTGCAAGGATGCTAATTTTCAGTCTTCAGGTACATGAATACAAAAAGCTGAGGATTCCACTTTCTTTTTCACAATAGGCAAGGAGTCACATGAGCTAGGCAACATGATGGTATCTTACACTTTATAGATTGACCATGAATCGATTCAATTAATGGTGAAAAGGACCTCATTTTGACTGGTGTCTATGACAGCGACTCTTCCCACTTTTACTTCATGGATGCCAGTAGAGGTTCATGAATGGCCAGTTGCAAGGGTAACGATCAAGCTCAGTAACTTTTTTTTTTTTTGACTATCATTCACCTTTCAACGTTCATGATCACTCCCATATGCAGAAGGTGGTCCATAGTATTCATTAGACTTACAATATCTTCGTCTAATTAATATAATTCAAGGTGTTTGTTAAAATGTACATGTTCGATCGAGATGGAGGGTAACAAAGGATAACCCAAGTATGTTGGCTGGGGTTTGGGGAACACGCACCACCTGAGAGGGCACTCATGGTCATGTGATAGAGTTGAGTTACTCTGGAGTTGCTCACACTCATCCATCATTACTGAAAAGATAGGTGGGTGTGTTAATTTGCTGACCATCTCCCCCCACAATGATTGGAGTGTTTAATTTGCAGACAAATTCATGTCTCATCCGTCTGCAGGCTTCCACATGCCTTCTCCCCCACCTCTCTTCATCCTTTCAACTTACTATACACAACTTTTTGATGAACTGTTTACTTTGGCTTGGATCGACACGCTGCACAGTTAATAATGATCTGTGTACTGCATGCCGCTGATCCCTCTTCTAGGGCTTTTTTTTTATCGCTCTTTCTGCGATGCAGGAGAAATGGAAGCAGGCAGGCAGGCATACATCAGAGGTTCTCAGATCCCTATCATTGTACATCATTTTGACCATTGGTCTCCCACTACAACTCCACACACATTTCTGCATTTACATGGAAAAGGGCACGCAACCAATTCCCTTCTCTTCTTACTATTTACATTCACATCATTCCTCTCTTTTTCTCCCTATCTACGCTGGGCATGTCCTTCTAACGTTCCTAGCTATTAACTGTCGGAACGGTATGCTTTGATCTTGTCTCCCTCCCAATCAACACCCCGTAGATCGTGATAAGTTAATTACTGAGTATTTCTGCACCATGCAGCGTAACAAATTATTGCAGCGATTAGAACTTCAGAGTTGCAGTATATATTAAAGTTTTTCTCCTTCTTCTTTTTTTCTTCTTTCTTACTGCTAGATTCTGCAACAGAAAGATCTACATATGGAGGTTGGTGACGAAAGAAAATTTACAGTTTTACTGTGTTACATATATGAAAAATTAATAGTTTGTTTAGAAGTTTCATGTAAGATAAGACTCTAAAAGTTGTCAAAATGCTCTTTGATGTTTAAAAAATTCTTATTACTTTACCTCTCAACCAGTAAGTTATTCAATGGAACAATAAAAGCACTAATACATGATATATTCACTAAATTTAATTTACTTAGTAGAATGATAGCGCAATAAATATATTATATTATTTGTTGAATTTAGAATTATCAAGATATCATTCTATTAAGTAATTTTGAGGATATATAAACGATAAGACTTTTCAAACTTTGGGTTATCGATCGTAGAAAATTGAAGATGTTTGAAATAGTAGATAACTTTCAGAGGCGAAAAGAATTTAGTTTTTTTTTTTGGGTCGAAAAAGGAATTTTAACTTGAGCCAAAAGTTTGAGGAATGGGAAAGGAGCACACAGAATCACTCTTACATACTAAACCCTCAATTCCATTAATATCAACCTGCAATATATAGCTCACAACAAGGCCCATCAGTTCAATCATGAAATTCTAGAGATGTTGAAGCTCAAGTCGATAGATATCGGACAGAAATCCATGACCAACTTGAATTGTTAAGGTTACAATTTCCTTTTTGGACTGACCTCAAAAAAAAAAATGGAATTATTGTTTATAATTATGTCACATGGAGTCACTTTTTGAGCTTTGTATTTATACATATAAAACCTATATATACCCGGCCATATTGATGAATGGATAAAATTTTCATCAAAATTCTCCATTTTCATGCTCCTTCCCACCCTTTATTTCTATCCCAATGCACCCTTCCTCCTCCTCATGTTGGTTTGATGCACTCTGTTCTAAACTAATAGGAAATTCTTTATCCACATCGAAAAAAAAACACCCTCGATGAGAATTAAGCATACATAAAAATTTAGACAACACAAGCTGCACTGTATATATATATATAATAGTTAAGCGTTCATAGTACATAATGGAGTGGGATACACGGAGAGTGATGAGTGAGGATGGTAGATAGGCAGATAGCAGCTATGTAGATGCACAACACATATAGATAGATAGATAGACAGAATTGTGTATGGATTTAGTTGGCAGGACAGCGTTTGAAGCAGGTGCAGTGGCGGTGGATGTGGCCCTCACAGTCACCTCCTTCGTAGCCCTCCGTCAAGCAGACATTGTAGCAGTTGTGGTCAGACAGGCAAAATCCGCGGAACCTCCCACTTCGTACTCTGCAAAGTCTTGCTTCTCCTAATTCTGTCATGAAACAGTAGTGTATATCGACTCGTGCCTGTCCGTGTGATGTGATCATACGATATACGATCGGCAACAAAATCATTGAGAAGCATAAATATTACCAGAGGCGAAGACGAGGAAGAGGAGCAGCGAACACAGGATTACTACTGTCTTCATCTCCGAATGAGGATATACTGAGCTCGATGTGATTATTTGCTGAGACGTGGTTAGCGAATAAATAGAGCCATAGAGGCGTGACGTGCATGGAAGTTGCAGCTCTAGTTTCTTGATGGGTATCGGTAACGCCTGGACATGTAGATGTCTGCCCTCATTCCATGTGCAGCCAACCTTAAGCTTGAATGGGACAAGCATTTTGTGGTTTCTTTTTGTGGGTTTCGTCTCCATCTTTAAAAAGCTACTTTATTAAGCTCCTAACTGCGGGCCACGTATTAGGCCCAACTTACCAGCGTCCCAGCCAGTGCTAAGCCCAACTCTGGCCCATTAACACATCGACGATGATAAAAAGAAGCCCGCGGCAAAGATTAGTGACGACGAGTTTTTCTGTTATAGTTATTTTCTGTACTGCACCGTATGTTCCTTAATTTTTATAGTATTTTGTTACTTTTTTCACGTAAGCATTAATTCACGTAGTAGCAGGAAGAAAAGAATGCACGAGGGAAGTTAATTACACGATGGAGAAATGAATTCTTGTCTGGTTTGTACATGCAGTAAGTATATTTATACGTGGAGCAAAGCAATTTGGCATGCATGCTACGTACGTACGTACTTGATCTAAATGTTTAAGTATTCAGAATATTCATGGTTCTTAGAGGCCAGTAAGGAATTGTATCTGCTTGAGGAGAGGAGCAAAAGCCTCCATCAACTTCTCGCATGGATGGTTGTGTATTCCCTCGTACGTGGTCACGACAATGCTTGCTTCTTTGGATTGTCGTTGCACTTGTTTCTTCACGTTGCATGTGTGATGTGTGCACCGATAGTAGCTCCTTTATCGTGCAATATAACAACAAATTATACATGACTACAACAATTGATTAATTAATTAAGAAGAGAAGGCGAGAGGGAGATGCAATAGAATTAATTACCTGGGATAAGGGCTGTTCTTGACGGCTTTCTGCCCGTACTTGCGCCATCGATAGCCATCGTCAAGGATGTCGTTAGGGCTCTTGGTCCTGAACGCAAACCTCGGGCTCATCGCCTTCTTCCCCATCGTCGGCGTTGATTTGTCATTCGACGACCGGCCGCCACTTCCGCCTGCTTCTCCTTCTGCCTCATCACCCTGCATCTGCTGGGACACGGCGGCAGCCGCCGCAGCTGCTGCTAGCTGCTGTTCCGTCGCGCTCGGCAGAAGCAGCGAGGCTAACCCCAACTCTGACAGGAGCAGCGGCGCTAGTGAACTATGATAAATACTCAGGTCCTGCACATGTTGCTGCTGCTGCTGCTGGATCACGAGCAGATTCTGATGAGTCGTGAAATTGGGAGAGCAGCTGGAGATCGGGGCCTCTGGTTCCTCTCCGCCCCCCATCAAAGGTTCCATGTCCACCGATCGAATTATGTAAAAAATTTAAAACCACAAGAATAAGATGTTCATATCGAGAAACAGAGGGGACTACTGTGATGTATATATACAGAGAGAAGAGAGAGAGAGAGAGAGTTGAGAAAGGCTCGGGGGTTGGGGGAGGTTGGGAAGCGTCAACTCCATGCAAAATAAAAAGCACGCAGAGGGAATGAATTAAAGAGGAGGAAAGAAGACAATCAACGACATCCCAACAAACACATATCAGCTCAACTGCCCTGCCAATCTCTCTGCGTCGAGCTTCAAGGTCGACCCAAAAATTTTGTTTTTGAAAGAATTTTATTTTCTGAAGCAACGATCAAGGAATCTTAGTGACTGGAGGAATACTTTTATAGAAGCATATAATTTGCTTGGCCCTCTCGTCAAATTTCCATTAATTCTAGTGATTTCATGCTTCACTATCAATATGCAGCTTATAATCCACTCGATCCATATCATAAACTCCAGGACGAAAAAATTCTAATGTATCCACTGTAGATACGGATAAAGGACGTCAGTATGACACTTCTTAACAGGTACGTGCATGGACAGATATTAATCCTGCATGGTTTTTTCTTATATTTAAAAGAAATTGTTTGGCCCAGGCTTGACCTTGAAGCTACCAAACAGAGAACGCATCATTAAAGACTACTTCTGTCGATTAAACGAGACATGACATTGGTGTTCACGCCTTGAAGTAAATTAAATATATTGTATGGGGAACTTTTAAGCCGATAAGCAACAAACATAACAATGAGCAAAGAGATCAATTAATTACTGAAATCGATCAAACTTGTGGTGGAAAAAAAGTTGGTGACAGAGATTACGTGTCGTTCACCTAAAGATATCGACTGATCGGCCTCGCGGCAATTATGACAATCGATACGAAAAGGTAGTTATTATAACAGCGTTAATTGCTTTTGCTGCCCATGCGTGTAGATTCTACCAAAAGCTGCTTTATTACCTACGTTGGCTAGAATGCCATGCAATGCAATGGATTATTACTAGTTTGTTAAATTATACATTTAACTTTAAAAAATTATTTAAAATAGGCATCAAAACTTAATATATTATGATTCTACATTTAAAAGGTTATTTAATATAATGATCTTGTAAACTTATGATGGAGCTTTGAGAAGATTTTGATTCTTTATCAAGGGAGCTCTAAGCAGAAGAGGGTATACGATGATATCAGAAAAGCTCACCTAATTATAAAAAGAGGGGGAAAAAAATAACTATCAAATTAATAGAAGTCATCTTTCTTCTGATCATGGCTAAATGAAATTTTTCGTAAGGATAAGTTTTAATCTCATTCGAACTTATCCTACTTTTAGTTGGCAAGAATTTATTATCAATGTCGATATATATCCTCCTCTTTCTTAATTGTAATCCTGTTTGATATGAAATAAATTCTTTTATTAATTGCGTATTAAATTGTATTACAGTCTAAACAAGACAATTGCTTCTATCTCGATAATTAATTACAGATTTCATCACATGTGGAACATGATGGGAACCTGCAGCTTTCCTCAAAGCCTAGATCTAATTAAGAAGCAAAAGCATTGTTAACCTGCGTGATCCATAATTTAATCAATATTATGCCCATATATCAATCAAACTCGATCGATTAGCCCATTAATTAAAATATAGTTACCAACTTCAATATGTTCGACCGTATCACATGAAAAGGCAGAATCAAATTAAATTAAATCGAAACATCACAAAAACAAGTACGGGAAGAGCGATGGGAGGGAGGGACATTAATTTGACGATCTTCTCCGGAAAGAGATGAAATCGAAGACCTCCCCGAGGCCCTTCCTGATCTTGCTCACGGCGTTCGTCGTCGTCTTCGTCTTCTTCTTCTCGGTCTCTGCCACATCTCCCCACAGGACCATCTGCGCCATCTTCTTCTGGTTCGCCGAATTCTCGGAGTCAGGCAGCGCCATGGTGTGGCGGTCTATGATGTGCGAGAGCGAGGCGAGCTCGGAGGAGTCGTAGAGAGGGATCCCACAGTCCCACACGCGCGTGGCGCCTTCTTTTCCTTCCATTCCGATCGACTGCCGGCCGGCGGGGCGTACCTCTATCGTTTCGGCCGTCGCCTTGCTGTCATGCCCGATACTTTTAAGGGAAGCAAAAAAGCATTGAAAAATATAGAAAAGGGAGAAGAATTTGATTCGGTTCGCTGTATTTGAAGGGGAGGTGCTTGGCCTTGCACGCCATGTAGTTGGAGGTGAGGTTTATTTTGTGGGTCGTCGAGTTGACTTTTTTTTTGTCTTGTTTTGTTTTGTTTTGCGTCTACCTGAAATCCATTAATTAAATTCGGACCAGATTAGTGAAGGAGCTCACGTGTGGCCCAAGCGCCATGTGCGTAACGGTGTCAAGTTTGGCGCATGGACCAACACAAGTTTTGTAAGTTCGACAGGGAAAAGACACAGAAAAAGACGCACTGGAAGTTAGACAGTCTTTTTCTCACTTTACTATGGACAGATTTGAAGAAGATATTGAATAGTATGTTAGATCCCAAGTTTTTGTTTTTGGTCTTCGATGCAAAGATGAAATTAAGTGTGATAAAAATAAAGCTCACGCTAAAATATTTTTTATAATACTTAACAAAGATAAATATGTATTTATATAATTATCAAACTGTGTCTGTGTTGAGAGTAAATGAAATCGGTTGTAAGATTGTTCACTGTCACTCTACGGATTATCCGCGGGCGATTGGTGTTGGTCTCTTCCATCCCGGAAGCCTTTTTCAGTTATACTCCTAAAGGCATCATATATTTTACATGCTTCGACCTTCCTTGTCCGGTCTGGTACAGTCTAATGGGACATCTTAATTTCTTTCCGGTTGGGGCCGAGCGAGGGAATGCAAGAGCAGGAAGGTTCCAAGCGGCTCTTAGCCTTGGTTTTTTGGTTCCCTTCGTTCTCTTTCTCATCTCCGTTGAGAAGTATTAAGTGATGCGGATGGTATTTTCCTAGCAGGTGGCGGAACCTGATCAAGAGCCTTGTTGAAGCAAGAACTTGGTCAAAGGAAATTCAGTTAGACTTGAATCTGCATGTTCAATATCTCGGTCAACAGTCTTGCCTCGGTTTAACTATAGGTTCTTCGCTGGATCTCTCGACCCCTATCCCGGCCCCTTCTCTCGGCCATGTCTCAACCATACCATAGCTAAGCCATACCCTAGCTCAGTCATATACCTCAATTCAACCCTACAATAGATGTCTCAAATATATGTCGGGCATACCTCAGCTCGGCTTGGTATATCTCAGTTGTTATATAACTCGGATATCGGATCTATCTTGGCTCGACTAATCCACACTAAAAAGTCCCTGTCATCTTCTATAATCATTACTTCTCGTTTTGTCTCCATCAGGTGTTTTCCTCATTATTACCGCTGCTTCACTAACCCATGTTACGTCACATCTCCACTATTATATTGTCACCGTACTGAGGATGGATCACCATGCTCTTCTAGAAGAATCACTGCATCAACTTTCTCTTTCTGCTACTCCTATATAAAGGGAAAGTAATTCTAAAATACAGGCTCGAACTCTAAACTTATCCTTAATCGCTTCCTCACCATTAGCTACGTCTTGATTTAATCTTCGGAGAGGACACCGCCAGTACACCTCCGGCATCCCCACCTCGTGTTATTTTGGCAGGATTCTCAGTGGACTAGTCCTTTTCCAAAAAAAAGTTTCCTGAATTCCTGTTCACCGGGCGCCCCCACCTAAACATTAAGCTTTCCAGCGAGTGTAGCAGTCGCGAATACTTAGTTCTCCAGCACTCTCTTGGTATTCCCCAGTAATGAAAGAAAGACTTTCTTGGGATCCAATGTTAAATATATAAATTTCACTTCTCTCCCCTCTTTTATAACCCACGCTGCAACCATTCCTCATCCCATACCCACGCACGCACCAACTCCGACTGCTCTCTTCTTCCTTATTCCTTTCCCTATTTTTTTTCAGCTGATGCCCTAGCTTTCTTCTCCTTCGCCTCTTGATCGCTTTCCTTCTCTCGTGAGCGAAGCCACAGCTTCCGCAGCAGGGCAACCCTTCTCTTTCTCCTCGTTCCGGCGACCAACAGCAACAGCTCTTCCCCCTTTCGTTGTTTTCCCAGCAATGAGAAGCAACAACTTCTCTCATTTAGGGCTCCACCTTCCGCAACAAAAACAACTCTCTTTCTCTTCCTCTTTGTTGTTTGCTGCTTCCAAATCGTTGTACAGCCACTGTCGGGGCTCGTTGAAGCTCGCCAGAGCTCGCCGAGATCGTCGAAAAAGAGGGTAAGAGTCCCTCTTTCTTTCCTTTTCTTTGCAATAGCAGCAAGAATAGTTGCGATCATCTACAACCCAATTTTTCCTGTCCAAAACTTAACAGTCCTTAAGCATTTCATAGTTGGATTATTAAGTTACAAGGTAGATTAGTTAAATTGAAGTTATTGACCAAGAATAGTGGGGGTTTCGTTTCGTATACGGTAGCGAGATTATAAATGATCCATTGACTGTGAATTTTGAATAGATTTTTTAATATAGAGTTATTATCATTATTGAATATTAATTTGAGTTTATGAGTTATTTTTATATTCTATTTGTAGATCCTAGTTCGAGCGGAGCTCGGTGATTGGTCGATGTTTGACATTTTGCTGTATATAGAGGTGGGAACTCCATTCTTGGACTCTTTACATGTTTCTTATGCATGAATAAATGAGACAAATGGTTTATTTATGTTTATATAATTGTTTTCAAAATTAAGGGATTAAATAGTACTTA
>JBAMHZ010000023.1:0-21406 GCA_037177395.1 Alpinia galanga | reverse complement strand
TCATTCAATAAGCTAATACAAAAGAAGATAGTATTAAGAAAAGATAACTTTCTATAGTTACTAATTAGTTAATTCTAAACTCTAAAGCTACCAATCTTCATTTTGTACTCTAATATGCCTTCCATTGTCATTTGCATGTAAACAGTAATTCAAGTAATGAAAAGATAAGTCAATAAGAGAACTAAAAAAAAAAGGATAAAATCATATTTCAGAATCTATAAATAGTAATTTGCATGTAAATAGTAATTCAAGTAATAAAAAGAACAGTTGACACTAGAAAATAAAAAAAAAAGAAGATAAAATTAGATTTCAGAATCTACAAATAATATGCATAATGACTTCAAAAAATGGCCACAAGCACTAATTTGTAAATTGAAACTAGCAATTTTTTAGTTTTATGCAAATAGAAATCTTTCAACATGACATGAGTTATTTCTAAGGCAATAGAAGGCTTAGTGTGGGTTCACATAGTTCTAGCTAATAGTGAAGTGCCACAAATACCAATGACGACCTATTTGAACTAAGAAATAAAATCAAATGATTAAATCAACCAATTTGAAGACAAGTTATATTTGCAAGGTGCGACGGCCGAAATCGAGGAAGAAGAAGTTGTGGTCAGGCTCGAGCAAGGGGCGGCGGCCTAGCAGTGAAATCGGGAGAAGGAAGAGAGGTGGCAGCTGGCGTCACGCACAAGGATCGCCGGTGTGGCCGGCCAAGAAGAGCTCAAGAGGCTACGGCGATCGGGAGGAGGAAGACCGCAATTAAATAATACTCAAATAATAAATTTATATATGTTATTTCCGTAAAGAATCGGAATAGGTTAAATTCACTGTCCTACGAAGGCACAAGAAGACCACAGTTGCCTCTGTCGAGCTCATGGTCATGGCGCGAGTGGTAGTAGTTGGAAGCCATAAAGAAGAGACGCCTGATGCAGAGGAACATGAACAGTTGCAATTGCATTGTTGATCCAATGCCTTCTTTTATGGTCCTTCCATTTTGCTTCGCTCTGCAATTACTTGCCTCTGAGAGAACATCTTATTTGCAATGCTTGGAGCACAACAAAGGTGTTCCATCATGAGTTCATTAAGGTGGATACCAATCAGCTACATAAAAAAGATGATACAAATAGTAACAATGGAAGTAAGTTAGGACACTTGATAATTGATATGTACTGATACTAAATGTAGTTTAATAGAGTGTGCCATATGCTTTGAACATTATTTATATTCTTTGAACTGACATTCCAGCTTCCTCGACTTCTCCAGTTTTTGGTGTGATAGAAGACACAGTCTTTCTTTCTTCTTTTATAATGCCTTGGATTCAATTATTTATTTATTCAACCTAATGGGCTAAGGTTATTTTTAATGAGCCAAAAATAAATTTTGAGACTCTAATCACTTAGTACCACTGTACCATATTCTTATCGATTCATATTGTATCAAATTGCTGATCATGATAGGTAAAGGGAGATGTTGGGTAAAGGTGGTGGCACTCAAGTGGCCCTTGAGGCAATTGGTATATGCTAGATAAAAGGTGTTAAGACTTTATTTCATTAGAATCGAAGATGCAAGGAGTTAAAGTAGATCAGTCAAAAAGTGAATAAAATAGCATAAGTATATTATAACTTGACATGGAGATCAATGGCAAAATGAAATAAAAGCAACGAACTCAATGAAGTGGGAAACAAGATTGGAAATTTTTAATCTTTTTTTGGAATAGTTCTACCTTGACCTTGAGATAGGATGGGAAGAGACACATGTAGACAATTCAGTAAAGTGGGACAAAAGGCTTGTAAAATTGTGCCATCCCGAAGTTGTGTTTCATTAGTCATTGATATACTAGAAATTTGACAGTTAGAGGATCAGTTATGAATATTATAAAAGAGAAAGGAAAATGTTCATGATGATAAGCAGCACACTTTGCTTGATGATACCAAAAGTACTTGCCGCAGAATAGTAGAATACTTATCAGATTAGCATTCATGTTTAGAACAGCCAACAAGAATCTGAGTTATTGTCAGAATGATTTTATTGTAAATTCATCAAACCTGTTGATGAATCTGGTAAAAAAAAATGTTGCTAAATATCGAGAGTGAAAAATAAAAAAAATGTTATCATATTCTTTCTTATTTTTCAACGGTTCAAAGTGGCAAATTGCTGATGCTAACAAGTATATCACAATTGTAGCTGCTGATTAGCTGCTAAGTTTGGGGAAATTGTACAGTTCAATATGATAGGGATATCAAGAAACATTTTTGTAATATGTTAACCAAATTTCCTAGGGTTCAGAGAATAGAATGTTAGGGAATAATAATGCAGATATTCTTCCCTCAAGAAACACAAAATTTTCTACTTTTTTGTTTCTCAGATTACAATGCACCGCTAAGTATTAAGCATTTGAGCAATTTAGTAGGTTAGTAATTAGGAAGATGCACCTCGTATACACAGTTCAAAAAAGTGAAAGATTTACCAGAGCATTACGTATCAGAAGAAATATTACAAAGATCAATCTATTTTTCATGAATTGAATGGAAGCTTACAACATTAGGGCAATCTTAAACTTCAGATAGGAACATGTTTTTTTTTCTTCCAAGGATAAATGAGTGAAACGCAAATTCAGATAGCAGTAAAATCAATGAAGCAAACCGATTCAGAGAAAGGTGAGGATGCCGAAATAAATCACAGAAAGGAGCGAAGCATTGGGCAAGGAGAAGGGGACGAACCGATCGCCGTCAGTTGCCGGTCACCAAAGGAGACGGAGCATTGGCTCCTGTCGCGGGAGGCTGAGAGATGGCCTTGACTGCGTTGCGAGGTAAGAGAGAGCGGGCAACGGCGGCCGGCCTCCTGGCGGCGATCGGCTGGACGCAGCGCAAGCCCCCCAAGCCCCAAGGTGAGTCCGTGCCCGTCCGCGAGGTTGCTTTTGCGTGTCCGCTTCCCTTCTCTAGCCAATAATAGTAATAATAATTATTATAACAATTGTGGGAAAAAAACTAAATTATGAAAAATCTCTTTTGCCCGCCTTTAGCTGCCGAAAAGTATAATCTCCCGCCTTTTTTTAATTTCAGTTTTGATTGCGCGCCTTTTCTCCTTTAGATTAACTCCGATCTTATGATTTATTTTCTCTTCCGATCCTTTGGTTCTCGCTTCCGACCCTCGAGCCGTCGAGCGATCTCGGGAGACCAAAGAGGAGAGACGCGCAGGTACTCCTTTTCTTCCTTCTCTCTTGCTTTGCGAGTTTCAAAATTTTCGTTTTGGGTCTACATCTGGGTTCGGGAAATTTGATACGCTTCTTTGTCTCAGCGTACGTGGCTCTTTTCTAACACTTCTAGCTTTGATTTTTAGATTTCCTTGAAGAAGAGGGAGATGGCTGGCAAAGGAGGAAAGGGGCTTTTGGCAGCCAAGACGACGGCAGCGAACAAGGACAAGGACAAGAAGAAGCCGGTTTCCAGGTCTTCCAGGGCTGGATTGCAGGTACGATTCATTATTCCTTTCTCAGGTAACGAGATCTGTACAAAGTGCCATTTTGGCTAGGGTTTCATGTAAGAAAATTGCAATTTGTGGTTCAAAGTGGGATGCTCATGCAAATTGTCATCTTTTCTTTTTTAACTTGTAAGCTTTGTAGAAGGGCTGAGGTCTAAAGTTCAATACATTGAACAAAAATTTAACCTTTTAGTTGAGTTTGCCATTGAATCCTTGATTTTGCTGAGAAAATTGATTTGCTAATTCAAAACAAGATCAGATTGAACTTGCTTATTACCATTTTTGATAATGTCAACTCAGTTGTCTTAGACATTAGCAACAATCAATGTTTAATTTGATACAGTGCTTTCCTAAGTTGGCCTAAAAGTTACAGTAGATGTGTTCCCAAATGCAATTATGCACAATTATGTCTCTCTTATGCTGTTTTCTTTGTGGGCACTCATTTTATAGTTTCCTGTTGGCCGAATCCATCGTCAGCTCAAGTCCAGAATCGCTGCAAATGGGCGTGTTGGGGCGACGGCAGCAGTGTATTCGGCGGCAATTCTGGAGTACCTGACTGCTGAAGTCTTGGAGCTTGCTGGGAATGCAAGCAAGGATCTCAAGGTGAAGCGCATCACTCCTCGCCACCTTCAGCTGGCCATTCGCGGGGACGAGGAGCTTGATACCCTCATCAAGGGCACCATTGCCGGTGGCGGTGTCATCCCGCACATCCACAAATCCCTCATCAACAAGTCGACCAAGGAATGAAGAACACTCTTTGCCGACTGGTTTTAGGATATCTGTGTAGCCGTAGCTTGTGTTGTTAGCTAATCTAGTACTGCTCTACATTATGTTACTATCTTTGATCAAAAGGATGTTTGCTTTAGCTTTTCTAGTTGTATCCTTGTGCAGCTGGGAACATGGTGTTGTTACAGATGATTTCATCAAGTGCTGTTTGTGTTTCTGTTCTAATATCAAATTATTTTCTTTCATGCTGAGAAGATAAAAGCTCATCTATTTGTTTACTAGTATCATGTCATTTGTTGGTAATAAATTAGATCAATTCATCTGACTGTTTCAGTGTTTGAATTGAAAGTAAGATGTCTCCAATGAAGTTTTACAAGACAGCATCAAGTGTTTATGTAAAACTGATGTGTTTTATGGGATCTATAACAAAAAATTGCCAAATAGTAGAAGACAGGAATAAAGGTATGGATTCAATGAGAGATGCTTGAATCTCATGATCAACACATGTTATCTGTATGTGGAAGAACAAGAGAAAGGGAAAAGAAGAGTACAGGAAGGAAAGATTATGATCAACACATATGGACTTCTCAAACAGAAACAAAAATATTGAGAGAGAGAGGATACTTACCCTTCTTCCACCTCTCCTGTTTTGTGCCCAACAAGGAAGAAATGAAGCTACCAAAACATGATCTAGCCAGGGAAGGAACAAGGCAGCTGATTTGGATTCACATACTCCTTTTCTTTTATTTCAGAAAATGTATCCAAAAAAAAAAAAAAAGTGATCTGTGAATCCAAATCTGCTACAATTTGGTGCTCAGCTAACTAGATCATGCTGGCAGCTTCACTCCTTCCCTTGGACACTCTCAGCTTCAAGACATCAACAGTTGTTGGGATGCAGAGGGAGGATCAAGATGCCTATAAATACATGAAGCCCTGAAGAAATAGAGATGGTGCAGACAGAAAAGCATGGCATGTGATGAACAACCTCTCTGAACACAATTAGCCTATAATGGAGACTAATTTAAGTGGGAAATGAACTGCTCTGAGCAGCTCGCCACGAGTTTGACTTGCAGCGCGCATTAAATGCCAAAGTCAACTCACGTTGCACAAGCAAGATGAACACATTCAACCCATCACCTTCAATAAAATTAACTAAATGCATATGATAAATACTAGCTTCAATGTATCAGTAAACTAATAAGTAGTGAAGTAGCACAACGAGTTGGAAGACAATGGTCATAATGTTCAGCAAAAGGAGGTGAAACATATCTCAAGTTGGGTTTTTCAGTTTCATGTCTTGCCCTCTTCACATGCTAAACCCGGTCCACTTCGATTCTCTTTGTTTGCATGCATGTTATCCCTACTAATAGAGGGCAGTACATCCCTAGACAGCTATCATTTTGTTGTATTTGGCCATTCAAGGATTAGCAGTAAAAGTGCATATCAATTATTCATTAGGGTTAGAACTTGTAACAATTGGTTGTTTTACTGACCTAAATTCATACAAACCAACCATAGTAAACTGCTCATCTTGGATGGAACCTAACAAATAAAGTTGGTTGGATATCGTCCATTTGATTATCACCATTAACACTCACTGAAATTTAAATCTAGCAGGACAGTCTGTCTTTTGTCTACTTTGAACTACAAGCATGTTTAGATGCTTAGATTAAGACTAGTCTATTCAAGCTCAATTCAACATGATTCAAGTATAACACTTAGTCACCAATCCATTCCAAACTTGATGACTAAACTCTACTTAACATTCTTGTTTTATTTGAATTTTTTCATATTTAAAAATACAAACCTCTTATTTAAAATCCTAATTATGGCATTTATTCTCTATCACTTCACACATTTTATTCTATTTCATATAGTTCCTTTTTTAGGGTACTCCCGAGACACATGGGTTGCATGAGCATGTGAACTATATTAGACACGACTAAATTCTTTCTATTCCAAAGGTGAAAGATAACTATTTCAAGGTCTTTCTAATGGTGTAGTTGTTATTTTATTTTAATATTTCGTGTGAGTAGGAACTAATAAATTAAAACTTTTATCATTTAATATAATCATACAAAATTATACCATTTATTTAAGAAGAATTTTTGTATTAGTTTTACATGGATTACAAATGACACGGGTTTTAAGTGTTGAGACACAACACATTGTATATGAATTAACCATGGTGCAATTGATTGCTTTATTACATTTATGTGTGTAGAATTTGACAAAATTATGAATTTAATACAATTAACATGAATTTAACAAAACTAGGAAGAACATATATATATAAATTGCTCTAGCAAAATAAAAATGTGGATGATTTGGTAAAATTTTAAACATCAGATGTTAGTGTTGCTTATGAAATTCTTGTATTTAGCTTATTTGTTAATGTTCACACATTTTTCTGTATTTTAAGGGTGTGGACATGCGCCATTAATCTCCCTCTTTTTTCTCTCCTCCTTTCCTTTCTATTGCACCCACTCTCCCCTCTCTTCCTTATTTGGTCCTCCGAGGCCAGCTTAATATCGTCACTAATGGCATGTTGATTGTGGGAAACCAAGTTGGCATTCTGTCTTCCAGGGTAATGTTTTACCTTTACTTTTATCCTCGTTGCATGATATACATTTGTATATATTTTCGAGCTTTATGTTTCAGAAAGATGAAGCATTGACGTCTAATCCTTATGTTTGTGAAAATCTTAGCTTTGCCTGGAGCTGGAGTTTCAGTTGGTTTTCCACATTCAACAATAATTAGAGACTGGCACTGCTTTACGCCATCGCTTTTGGTTATCGGATTCAATCAAATCTTCATGGTTTCCACTGATTTCTGATTGGTTGATTGTTTTTAGAACTTTCTCAGCTTGTGTTTTGCAGAACATCTCATTTTGGAGATTGATATCTGCATGGTGTAGAAGGAGTGATTCTTTAAACTTGTTGTCGAAGTTAGTTTGATCTGCCATCATGGATGCAAAAGGAGAAGTGAAAATTTGTGCTGATGGAGCTGCCGCCGAAGCGAAGGATAGACCGCATTTGAACGAGATTGAGAACTTCTCCAAGAGCAGCAAAGATCTGTTCATAAGAGCTGATAAAATTGACCTGAGAAGCTTAGACATACAGCTAGAGAAGACCCTCTCAAAGATATGGTTAAAGGAGAGGAGCCCTTCCGGGAAGCCCAAGGAAGAATGGGAGATCGATCCGTCGACGTTGGAGATGAGGTACACCATTGCCCATGGAACCTACGGCACTGTTTACCGGGGCATCTACGGCGGCCAAGATGTTGCAGGTGCATTTTTCACAGATACATGTATAAACTTTCAAGCGATCGTTTTCGTTCCCTTTCTTCAATCGGCTTGAGTTTGTGTTCTATAGTGAAGCTGCTAGACTGGGGACAAGATGGGGTTTCTGTGGACTCTGAAACTTCTTCTCTCCGAGCAGCATTTAGGCAAGAAGTTGCTGTCTGGCACAAACTAGACCACCGAAACGTCACCAAGGCAAGAACTGACTTTCGTTCGATTGGATCTCCTCTGCTCCCGAAGTTCTTTGTCATATGTCTAAACGATTTGGATTGCAGTTTATTGGAGCTTCGATGGGGACTTCAAACCTCAAAATCCCTCAGAGGGATGCTACTGCCGGAAACGTCAGCAGTGGCCTTCCGGGCCGGGCTTGCTGCGTCGTCGTCGAGTATCTCGCCGGAGGCACTCTGAAGCAGTACTTGATCAAGAACAGGAGGAAGAAGCTCCCTCTGAAGATCGTGGTGCAGATCACTTTAGACCTCGCTAGAGGGTGACTCTTCCATCGACTGTCTTTGTTATCTCTGCCCAAACAGATGCATGCACGCATCGGACCTTGATAACCCTGCTTGCAGGCTGAGCTATCTGCACTCGAAGAAGATCGTGCATCGCGACGTCAAGACCGAGAACATGCTGCTGGATCCCAATCGCACTCTGAAAATCGCTGATTTCGGCGTCGCGCGCGTGGAGGCTCAGAATCCCAGGGACATGACCGGCGAGACGGGAACGCTGGGGTACATGGCCCCGGAGGTTCTCGACGGGAAGCCCTACAACAGAAGGTGCGACGTCTACAGCTTCGGCATATGCCTGTGGGAGATCTACTGCTGCGCCATGCCGTACGCCGATCTCAGCTTCGCTGAAGTGTCCTACGCGGTCGTTCGACAGGTTCGTTCTTCCCTTCCCTTAATTCGAAGCGAATCCCAAACTCACTGATCGATCTCAAAAGCAAGCGCGCGTACGTCTTGAATTGGCAGAACTTGCGGCCGGAGATTCCCAGGTGCTGTCCGGGTTCTTTAGCGACTATCATGAAGAGATGTTGGGACGAAAACCCGAACAAGAGGCCGGAGATGTGCGAGGTCGTGAAGCTCTTGGAGGCTATAGATACCAGCAAGGGAGGCGGCATGGTTCCTGGCGGCAGGGCGGCCAGCTGCTTCTGCTTTCCGGTGAGCCGTGGCCCTTAAACTGATTCGTCCTCCAATATTGCAGAAGAAGAGAAGAGAAGAGAAGACAAGAGAAGAGCCTCAAGTTTGTGTGAGGCTAGAAAGATACAAATGCAATGCACTGATTAATTTATACCTTTACTTTGTTATGTTCTCAGGCTTCCATAGTATAATGTGAAGTAATGTACGTGGATAGCTGCATTTAATCGTATATTGCGCATCTGAATGAAATAAATTCAAATATTAATTCTTATAGCTAATTATTTAAAATTATTTAAATATGAAATAATCATTTTTGTAAATTTCTATGATTAAACTTTGAATTATAGATTGCAATTTAATATTTAATTATTATTTTTAACCCTCCGCTTCGCTACGCCATCGACGATTTGGCGCATCTTGCTGGCACGAATATTAACACATATCCAGCCTTCCATTCGCTACACGTGGCCTCATTTGGAGCACCAAATCGCCCTTTGCGTTCACGCGAATCTGCCTTTCGAGTTGCAGATTGCCAAGCTGATCTTCGTTCGACCAGCTTTTTCCTCCTCCGTTTTCTCGATCAATTCCATCTGAAAATCGAACGCAATTGGGGAGAATCCGCCATTTGATTCGTTCAAGGTATGGCCCTTCGATCATTTTTCTGTTAGGCGCGGCTTGTTGAAAGGGCAGTGGGTGCTTTTGGTGCGTGTCTTACCCTTTCCGTTCGATTTTAGGGACTTCATTGCGAAGTTTGAGCGGTTTCTTGATTATGGTGAGTTTCATCTTGTTCTGATCCTCGTCAATTGACGGGAGACTTGCTGGTTGTGGCGAATTTGTTTTGTTGCACTTGCTTCGAGCATTGGTGTCAGGAGCGGGACGGTGTTATATTGTGGATGCGCTTATGGCTGCGAACCTTGAGGTTAGATTATCTTTCCCTTTTGATTTAATTCGACGTCTCCTCTCTGCTCCTCGGTGCGTTGCAGACTGTTTCTTGATGGATTATTTTCTTCGTTTCGGTTAGGTTTTCTACTTGAAGAGCGAACCATACTTGATGAATTTTAAAATCTATTGTGTTGAAATTCAAGTTTCATGGAACTAGTAAGAGATTGTATTTATTAATTTCCCCAATGGATCCCATCAGGAAACGCACACTACTTTTTTGTGTTTGTACGTTACCTTCTGCTCGGCGTTGTGCCCCGTGCTCCTCCTAACTTTTTCTTTCTCGTTTAGTCATGTCTTTTGAAAAATATATTCACAAAATTTGTTTTCTGTTCATCTGACACAGGTCTTGAATGGGTCTTAACTTTCATATGCATCATTTCATCAGTATGAAAACAATATCTTTGATTCTTTCATGTTTGGAAACCTTAGTCCCTGGGATTTATTCCTGATCTCTTATGTTATTGTCCCATTCAATAACGCCAAGACCTTTTCCCCTTGTGGAATATGCGACTTCCAGTAAGGATGTATCTGATATATCAGTCTTGGTATGCATAATTCCTTTTATATTTTTTACATTTTTGAAAAAGATTAGGGTGAAAGTTAACAAGGCCAATCACTGCATAGGAACATATTGTTTCTCTATTCAATTGTTAATTGTCAACTATAGCTTATATGCTACTGTCGTGGCACAGGAGATGATAGGGTTTTTTTTTTAAAAAAAAAAAAACTGTTTTTGGCTCTACTTTATTGCACAGCTTGGAATGTTATAGTCTCAAGGCTTTCTGTATCTTTCATGGAACCACTTGTACCTAGTGCTAACTGCTAAATGAGTGTTAGTTCCTTTTAAGATATCTATAACAGCCATCACGGTCGAGTGATTTCTTTTGCAATTTCTCATATTGTGATTTCAATTCAAACGATCATTTACTTTGATGGTTGTACTGTTAGATCTGAGAGCCTCCTTTTCAATTTTCCGCATGCAGCTGCATTTTTCATTGGATTTACACGAGTCTAGGCAGCATGTGGAGTTACAATAGTGGCTCAATCACTAAATTCTGCATTTTTAATCCTTCATCTATCATTTAGTTATTAAAATGTATTAGGTGTTTGATATTGTGATTCCAACTTATGTAAAATTTGAAGTGGCAGTGCACAGGAAAGACATTGGGTTCCGCTGGTCCCTTTTGCAAAATCTGTAACTATTACATGATTGATATTTGATCCTTTGTTATGACATAAATGGCAAAAGAAAATATTAAATTAGATAACAAAGTCGGAGGATTAAATTTCAGTATTTAAAACTAAAATACCATGTATTATATTCATCCTTGGTTATTATATTTTAGTTCTCTTCTTTGTAAATGTTTTATTTATGTAGAGGGAGTTTGTTCTCTAAATCAATTCATGTTTCTAAATATGTTAACCATAACAAAATCTAACATAAACACCATGAGTAAGACATTCTTGCTGTAAATGGAAGTCATCTCTTCTATTACTGGACATAGTGATATCTAAGCTGAATATACCATGGGTTTGTACAAATGAAATGCAAACCCATAAATACAAAATTCTTTGTTGGGGAGGATAGACAATGATTTATACTTTTCATGTTGTATGGCTGCTTCTATGTGTTCATCGTGATATTTATTAAGGATACAACTCCAGAGGCCCACTGATTTGATGTGGTTTGCTGGTGATATTGTTATGATTTGTGATGGCAAACCTTTTTTATTCAAGAATTAGTCTAAATCAACATAGCTTATCAAAAGTCTGCTTCTTTGGCTTGTTATTTAATATTAATCTCTCTCATTTTCAGGCCTTAGAATTTCACCCACTGTTTTAATTAGGTGACTATGTCAAGAAACCCGAGGAGTTAATTAGTCATTATGTCACCTCTGATTGATGGTCTCCCAGATGAAGTTGCTATCCAGTGCCTGGCACGGGTACCACTCTACTTCCATTCTCAATTGCAGCTTGTTTGTCATTCTTGGAGGACTGTACTTCGAAGTCCTCGTATCATTAAAACTCGTAGTGAAGTTGGGGCTTCAGAAGAGTTACTTTGTGCATTAGCATATGAGCCTGAGAACATTTGGCAGCTCTATGACCCTCTGCTAGACCGTTGGATAACCCTACCTGTTATGCCTTCAGAAATCAGGCACCTTGCCCGCTTTGGTGCTGCATCTGTTGGTGGAAAACTATTTGTTATTGGAGGCGGCAGTGATAGAGTTGACCCATTGACAGGAGATCATGATCGCATTTTTGCAAGTAACGAGGTTTGGTCTTATGACCCACTTCGTTTTGAATGGGCGCAACAGTCACCCATGCTTGTACACCGGGCAATGTTTGCCTGTTGTGCTTTGGATGGAAAGATTGTTGTAGCGGGAGGATTCACAAACTGCCGAGAAACCATAACAAAGGCTGAGATTTATGATCCTCAATTGGACACATGGGAGCCTCTTCCTGATCTCCAACACTCTCATACTTCTGCATGCTCTGGGGTGATCATTGGGGGAAAGATGCATGTGTTGCACAAGGGATTGTCAACAATCCAGATATTGGATTACGGGGGTAAAAAGTGGGATGTTGTGGACTATGGTTGGCTCCAGGGCCCAATGGCTGTGGTTTGTGGAGAGCTATATGTTCTGAGTAATGGCTGCATCTCTAAACAATACGGGGAGAATTTAACTGATAGGGTGGTGGTATCATATGCATCAGACTTTCAGAGCCGAATTAGTTTTGGGATGATTGGTGTGGGAGATGAGATATTCATAATTGGAGGAGTAATCGGGCCTGGTCCAAGGAACCAACGGATTAAGCAGCTACCAGATGCTGATGCATTGAATGTTAGGGTTGAGAAGCCAGCATGGCGCAGAGTATCACCAATGACCCATTGTTGTGGCAGCATTCTAGGGTCTGCAGTGCTCAGGATCTAGTTATTGATTGCCAAATGCATGAGGACAAGGAAACTAGAATATCTTTTGTTCCTGTTTGTAATGTGATTGCAGGGCTCCTTTACTTTTTTTTGGTACTGCCCTATTGCCAGCTTCTTCTGGCAATGTTGTAATGCAATAGTTTGTGTTGCCATTCCCCATTGAAAATCATCTCTTGATGTTTCATTGTAGCTTCAGAGTGGCTGAAAGGAAGGGTGTGGTTGGAAGTCACTATAAAGAGATGGCATTGACTATTTTTCAGTTGTTGTGGATAATAATACCAATTTATAGGAGAATGACTATTTGACAATGATTAGCTTTCCCTCCATTTGAGTCTCTATCAAATTATTATGTAAGCTTGCGTGTCAACCAGTAGCATCATTTGAGAAATTAAAAAAGCAACAGCAGCAGCAACTGCTTCAACAATTTTATATTTTTTTCCCCCTTAACAACATAGATAAATGGATAATCTCTCAATTCACAGCTGATAGATATGCAGTTACCCCTCATTGGTGCTGCTTTGTGTGTTCTGCCAATCGCGAAAAGAATGAAAAACATTGGAGGAAGAAAAACATTGTAAAAATAAAAATGCAAGCAAATGGAGTAACCACTAACTATAAGTAAACTGATACAATCTTGTAACTGGTAACTCAGCCTCTGCTAGAAGTGGCTCCAAGGAGTCGACGATATCTCTCATAAGAGGCCTTGCCTTGGGGTTTCTGTTAAGGCAGTGGTGAGCCAGCATTGCTGTCTTTTGCACTGCCTTCTCGGAGTAGTCTCCCCCCAATCTCTGGTCTACGATTTCGAGAACTTTCTTCTTTTGAGCCAGCAATGGGGCAGCCCAATCGGTGAGTGTTTGTTGGCGGGCGGGGCGTGACTTGTCCAATGATTTCCTTCCAGTGAGCAGCTCAAGGAGGACTACTCCGAAGCTATAAACATCACTCATGGCTGTCAAATGCCCTGAGTTTGAGTAGAAGAAAACAATGTCATATGGGACTAAATGATCCAAAATGTGGTTATGCAAACATCGACCACGAGTGTGGATTTCAAGTGTTGTGTGTGTGACACGACTAATTTTGGATTTTTCTATGCATTATCAATAGAGATATAGAGTGTTCACTAGGATTGTTAATTTGTATATGTAACGACATACGAAAACCTAAACATCAATTCAGAATAAACAAAAACAACACATCAGAGCTGAAACTATAATCCACAACTTTAGAGTTGCATAATTAAAAGTTCAAAATGTTTAACTTTGTACCTGTCATGATATACTCTGGAGCTGCATACCCGTAAGTTCCCATAATGCGCGTAGAAACATGAGATTTATCCCCAACTGGTCCGTCTTTTGCAAGTCCAAAATCAGAAAGTTTTGCATTGTAATCCTATAAAGAGAAAGCAATGCTAATAAGAACTAGTGTTAAACAGCAAAGTAAGGCACTTAATAATTTTTTTGAGAGAGAACTTCCAGTGGTTAACAGATTAGTCTTGTCCTTAACCAATTTCAACAAGTTTTATGAGATCAGTGTCGATTTCTACACTAACTTTCAGCTACATTGCTGAGAAAATGTAAAATTACACAGTTCAATGCTCCCCCTATCATGGTCTATCAGAAAGAACTTCGGATCATTAGCAAATTTAGTCTAGGCTTTACGAGATCAATGTTGATTTCGATAGTAATTTTCAGCCATATTGCTGATAAGTAAGGATACACAATTAATGATCACCTTTATGTGGTCTATCAGAAAGAACTTTGAATGGTAAACAAATATAGCCTTGTTCTTAACCAATTTCAAAAAGTTTTACGAGATCAACATTGATTTCTATACTAGCTTTCAGATGCATTGCTGAGAAAATGTAAAGATACACATATTTTTCAGTGCATGAACCTGGTCTAGCAAAATGTTCGATGTTTTGAAGTCGCGAAAGATGACTGGTTTTTCAGCTTCGTGGAGAAAAGCAAGCCCTTTAGCAGCTCCAAGTGCAATCTTGATCCTGATACACCACGGAAGTGGGAGCAACACAACTAATGGCAATACAATTTTTCGTCAACTAATTATTTTTTTTTCAAAAATATAATTTATAGAAGCAAGAAATGAGAAACAGATACCACTTAGAAATAATGAGAGCATTAGAAAATAAAAATTTCAGCTTTATCATTGAAAAATACACAGCCTTATAAGACAAATAGGTGGGGTAATCTGTACTGTATCAAACCAGTTTATGATGGTTGACAAGGAATAGAAGATGAGCATTCTTTTAGAAATGTGTATTTTGTACCTCTACAAACTTCTAAAAACTGAAGGACTAGATTTGGTTTCTAAGAAGACTTATTTCTTGATACTACTGCACTCATCAAACATCAAAACAAAGACAGGAGACCGATGTATCTACAGATAAATAGTCAAGAAGGTTAGGTAAACAGCATTCATCTTGTGCTGAATCAATGTATTTGTTTAATGAAACAAAAGAAACCAAAACAAGTTGGTGAAGCAGTCGGGAGAATTACTTGAGAAGAGATTGGATTCAACACTTCCACGAGGCATGAACTCATATATCAGGACTCGGTGTTCATCCTCGCAGCAGTAACCAATCAACTTGACCAAATTAGGGTGAGAAAGCTGCCCAAGAAATATAACCTCAGCCTGAAAAAACAGCAGTAATTGTCACATACAAAGGAAACATCTATTCTCAGCCAATGAGGTAGGATGTGTACCAGCCACTCTCTGTGACCCTGTGAACTATTATCAGCATCATGAACCTTCACTGCAACTTGAAGAGGTTGCAGCCCCAGTCTGAGATCTTGACTGATGAATCCTTTGTAAACACTTCCGAATCCGCCTTCGCCTAATAAATAGTCCTGCCGAAAGTTACCTGTGATGATCTTGAGCTCATCAAAAGTGAATGCTGTGAGATGGTTTGTTGCAGTATCCCCTCTCAAGTCCTCGACTTCCTCAGGGTTGGAGGGAAATTTTTGGCTTCCCTCTTTTTTAACTGAATGAGTCGAGATTTTCTGAGAATCTAAAATGAAAAAGAGAAGATTGGAGTGTCAATACAGTTTTGGGGTATGGAATTCAAGAATCACTGTAGAGATGAAGAGAAACAAACATTGAAGAAACAAGGCAATTTAAGCGTTCTTTAGAAATTAAAAAAAAAAAAATCCAGGAGGAAAAGAGATGATTAAAAAGAAACTGACCTGCCTTGGCATTTGAGGATACTTTGTAGCGGCAAGAACTTCCTCTAAACCAGCAATTACCCATCGATGAGCAAATGGTCAGTGATATGATTCAATCACAACCCACCCACCCTGTGCTACTCTTCAAGATAGCTTTTTGCTTAGCACACAGGTGGGAGGGGAGGGGAGGGGAGGGGAGGAGAGGAGAGGGCAAGCTAATGGATAAATGGAATGAGACACATCAACACCTTGTCTGTGTGTTTCTCAATGTTCTTCTTCTCTCTGTTAAAAGGAAAAGGAGAAGGATTAATCAAATGTAAAGAAAGATCATATTTTGCGGGGAGGAGAGGAAAAAGTGAATTCAATTATGAACAGGAAGCATGAAAGTGCCATCTCTGGATTGGGACAGATGCATCCAAGCAGTATCAACAGGCACTGGACTTGGATTGCTTTGCTTCGAATGTGAATACTCTCCAGTTTTTACGTGGAAAGAGTCGAGTTAGGTGGCCGTAGAAATTACCATTCATAATGGTTGTTAGAGGTTAGTGCTAGATGTGATTGACATAATTCGATTCATTTCATAAGCATGGCCAATAAGAGGATCGAGAGAGAGTGATTTTTATTTTTACATTGGCAAGAAGTTCCTCTTCATCTTCAGTTTTAGAGATTCCTTCACCATACGGGACTTTAACGTGGAACTTCAATTTCACGTATCTTAACTGTTTCAAATAACAAGTCGATACTTAATATTCGATAATTTTTATTTTATTTTATTTTATTTTGTAAAATATAAAGCAAAAGTTAATTCGAAGACGAACTGTTACTTCTAGGTGGCTCACCTCAAGATAGTAAGTTATCATGCCAAATTGATCCAAGCTACCTATCTTATTTGAGAATTGGTTAGCTGATCTGAGTTGCCGAACTGATTCAAGCCACTGAGCTGATCTAGTTCGAGCTGAACCGAGCTACTATTTGACTCAAAGTCGATCACTAAGCCGAATTATTTGAATAAACATGATACGATCTTTATTTTTCCACAATGTGTTTTTCATTTTCTTTTAGCTAGCACTCAAGTATTCATACTTTCAGCCCGACTAATCTCTGAGATGATTAACCCGGTGTCATGGTTCCTATGGGAACGTCTCATCAACAACTGAGTTGGAAGAGATCAGAACCTCTGTAGATCTCCACTTATGCTGGCCGAATGATCCAAGGGGAGAGTGAGGCTGACCACACGCGCAAAGGTTGAATCTAGGAAGAGCTCGGGGCCCTCCTGTGCTCCAGGCACCTGCAAGGAACTAGAGGAGATGACAGAGAACGCTGGAAGGGCTTCGACGGGGGGCTACTCCAACGGTCAAGTCAGAACACAGAAAGAGGAGTAACAGTAGATGCAAATGTAAGAGAGGAGAAGCCGACCTCTTCCAATGACCTCACATTCCCTTATATAAGGGTGCTCTGACAACAGTACCCTGACGGCGGAGCGTTTTGACAGTAATATGCCCTGACAATCGTATGAGACAGCCAAGGGCAGAGGATACCATGTCGCCATTAATACACCTCTTATGAGGGGACATTCTTTCATAAATACTAGGAGCAGAACCCGATAGGAACACATACCTTGTCAATGCTTACAAAAAATAGTTTTTACTGTCAAGTCATATGTTATAAAACGACGTACTGACTAAAATATATGTATATAGAATGTTCTTCCGGAGTAGTACGGTTAACAAGATGTCTCTTACCGAGACATAAATAGGGGTTTTCCGTTGAGACATAAGAGATGGTCTACTGTTAAGACATCCACTAATCACTTGAATAAATTAAAAAAGCGTTCACAGTTTGACAATTCAGCCTGGACTCTATAGTTATATCATTTCTGAAAAACTATCCAACGCTAAAGTCTTTCAATTCTCTACGTCTTATCCATTATTTCTTCCTGATACGATCTTCAAAGTATCTTAATATGCGCTTCGTGAAGGGGTCGCTCTCTTTCTCTACTTTCTCCCTTTTCACTCTACAATTTGAAAACTTAAGCGTCAGCGAGAGGGCTCATCGGAATAATCCTCGGCCGGCGAACCCTCCCACGCATATTAATCAATGCAGATTTCATGATTAAGCGAAAAAAAAAAAGTTTCAACGGCAATTTCAATTGAGGCGGCAAATTCCTGCACCATCATGATATATTCGTCAGATTTTAACGCTTGAATCCGCTCATCGTGGCGGATAGTAATACTAGTTTGAGGGTAAAAAAAACTCAGATACTTATCATCATCGCGCATTTCCAGGGAGAATTTTACTAATTTTTGGGGCAGTTCTCTATATATCTTGCCTCCGTGGTTCCCATCTTCCTTCCCCCACCACTTCTCCAATTTTCAGCTGCGTGAGCCAGAAAAGTATGATTTCTTTTATTTCAAAAAGAGTATTTTTTTGCATTCTGTTTCTGTTGATTGATCGTATCTGTAGATTATTATCACCTGCTGCAGGAGTGGAAAATGGAATCAATGCTACGGAAACTGCTGCTTCTATTAGCGATATCAATATGCTGGGCGAGAAGAGAAGCAGCAGCAGAAGAGTACATGAAATATAAGGATCCAAAGGAGCCACTGAACGCTCGAATCAAGGACTTGCTCCGTCGCATGACTCTCGCTGAAAAGATCGGCCAGATGTCCCAGATCGAGAGGCAAATCGCATCCCCCGACGTCCTCCAGAACTATTTCATCGGTATCTATCGATCTCTCCTCCCCGACGGGGATTCGTTCAATCTGCCAGAAGAGAGGACTAATTTGATCGTCTGAGGAATTTTGATCAGGAAGTGTCCTGAGCGGCGGCGGCAGCGTGCCGAAGCCCCAGGCTTCTGCGTGGGAATGGGCCGCGATGGTGAACGACATGCAGAAGGCTGCTCTTTCCACCCGTTTAGGCATCCCAATCATCTACGGCATCGACGCTGTTCATGGGCACAACAATGTCTACGGAGCCACCATTTTCCCACACAATGTTGGGCTCGGAGCCACCCGGTGCGATCAATTCGCAGATGAAACTGAAACTGAAACTGAACTTTACTGACAATTTGCATCTTCTTCTTCTTCTTCTTCTCATCACAGGGATCCTGAGCTGGTGAAGAGAATTGGCGCTGCCACTGCTCTGGAAGTTAGAGCCACAGGGATTTCCTATGCCTTCGCGCCATGCATTGCGGTAAGAGTCTTAACTGAATGCCAAACCAAAAAGATTGAAGGTTGAACTGTTCAGTTAATCAGGTCTGCAGAGATCCAAGATGGGGCCGCTGCTACGAGAGCTTCAGCGAAGATCCAAACCTCGTTCAGCAAATGACTGAGATCGTGCCTGGCTTGCAAGGAGATATTCCTCCGAATTCTCGCAAAGGAGTCCCTTTTATCGCGGGAAAGTAAGATACACATCAAATCTAGACGACGACAACGAAAGCAGCAATTCTGTACGAAAAGAACCATCCGACAACAATTTGATTTCCTGCAGGAGGAACGTTGCTGCCTGTGCAAAGCACTACGTTGGTGACGGTGGCACATACAACGGGATCAATGAAAACGACACCATCATCAGCCATCACGGACTTCTCCGCATCCACATGTCTCCTTACTACCATGCGATCATCAAGGGCGTCTCCACTGTCATGGTCTCCTACTCGAGTTGGAACGGGAAGAAGATGCATGCAAATCGCCATCTGGTCACTGGATTCCTTAAGCAAACACTTCGTTTCAGGGTCGGTTCGTCTTCCACTTCCACTTGTCACGATAGATATGGACAAAGAGTCTGAGAATCATAGCTTGTTTTCGTCGGTAACTGAACATATTACGATTGTTGTTGAGCAGGGATTTGTGATCTCAGATTGGCAAGGTATCGATAAAATAACCACGCCGCCAGGTGCTAATTATACATATTCTGTAGAAGCTGGGATCCGAGCTGGCATTGATATGGTCCGTCTGTCTTTCTTTTGAATGATTGTAATCTTTAATTCCCTTGATCTTACTACTTCACGCATGTTGTTTTGCAGGTGATGATCCCTTTTGCATACCAAGATTTCATTAGTAAACTTACCTACTTGGTGGAGAACAATGTGATACCAGTGAGCAGAATTGATGATGCTGTGAGAAGAATTTTGCGAGTCAAGTTCACTGTGGGACTCTTTGAGAACCCATTTTCGGACCCTAGTCTGGCTGATCAGCTTGGAAACAAGGTTGCCATCCCTTATCTTTGATTCACAATTCGCCGCATTCGAAAAAATTTGTTTCGAATCACAGTTTCTTCTTCTTCTTCTTCTTCTTCTTCTTCTTCTTCTTTGATAGGAACACCGTGAATTGGCTAGGGAAGCTGTAAGGAAATCACTTGTGCTGTTGAAGAATGGCAAGACTACCAATGAGCCATTGCTCCCACTTCCTAAGAAGGCAAACAAGATCCTTGTCGCGGGAAGCCATGCCGATAACTTGGGTTACCAATGTGGAGGGTGGACTATTGCTTGGCAAGGCCTAAGTGGCGACAACATTACGATTGGTAACTAGATCATTCGACAAAACTGTATAGCATTCGACATATAACTTTTGGCGCTTAAACAGATCACACAAATTGAACTCAGGTACCTCCATTCTCAATGGGATCAAATCAACTGTTGATCCTAGCACTCAAGTCATCTACTCTGAGAACCCCAATCCGGACTTTGTGAAGAACGACACGTTCGAGTATGCGATCGTTGCCATAGGAGAGCAGCCATATGCAGAAACAAATGGGGACAATCTGAATCTGACTATTCCAGATCCTGGAGTCAGTGTGATTCAGAATGTGTGCAGCAGTGTCAAATGTGTTGTGCTTGTGATCTCAGGTAGGCCATTGGTGATCGAACCATATATCGAACAAATCGATGCACTTGTTGCGGCCTGGCTGCCTGGCACAGAAGGCCAAGGTGTGGCCGATGTGCTCTTTGGTGACCATGGTTTCTCCGGCAAGCTTCCAAGGACATGGTTCAAGTCTGTGAACCAACTGCCTATGAATGTTGGTGACCAACACTATGATCCCCTCTTCCCCTATGATTTCGGCCTTACGACCGTGCCAACTGACACAAAGCGATGAGACTTGGCTCACAAATTTTGGTTATATCCTAGAATAGCTAGCTTAGTTCTTCTGTCTACTCTTTTTGATTCAATAAAAGCTGTTTGTTCTGAAATATTGATGATTCAATGCTTGAGTAGCTGCCATATATTTCATTCAGTTCAATTTGCTCCGGATTCAACATTCGCACAAGAAAATGAGTTAAAAAGCAATTTGAAAAAAAATATGAACAAGTTTCAAATTCACTCATCTATTACTTTTTTTAAAATAATTAAACCAAATCAAATTAAAATTTTAATAATATCTGTTCTTCTCTGACGGCAGTACTGCGGCGATTGATATGGTCGTCTGAGAATTTTAAAGAAAGGCGAGATTTTTACCATCTTGAAAGCGCCGAGTTGGTTCTCTGAGCTGGTTCAGCGTTCCCTGCCGAAGGGCCCGCCGGTTCCCGCCGCCGTAGACCGCCGAAAATCTACGATCCTCCAGGACACGGGCAACAGGCGGACGCAGTTGGCGGAGTCGGCGGGGAATATGACAGTCGAGTGCGCGGCGATCTGCTGCTGCTGTGGCCCACGCGGCCTTGTGAATCTCGTCGCTGTCGTGACTATGAGGCTACCGGCGGTGCTCGTCCGGAAGAGCCT
>JBAMHZ010000021.1:22829-58971 GCA_037177395.1 Alpinia galanga | reverse complement strand
TAACTGAGGATCATGTTGTGCTATACATCAATGCACCTACACAACCTAATGACTAATCCAGACTACTATGCTTACCAACAATAATTAATAAGTTGATATATTTGAAGGAAACCATTCTTCCAACAGATGTCCCTCTTTTCGCTTAGGACAAGCACACACATTGTTCGAAGAAGAATGCTGGCAATACAATTATCTTGCAGAGTATATTATCATCAAGTCTACTTATATGTGAAATATTACCTTTAAAGAAATCTTTCTTGATACTTGTGTAGATTTTAAACCTCGAACAAGAAATTAAAAAGGCATTATTTCTGAACTACATGAAAGTAAGATAATGAACCTATAGTCTTATGCAAAGAATGTGAGAATGCAATCCACTTCGAAATAATCGGAACAGGAGATAAATTACAGAAGAGCATCAAGTAGAAATGACAAGAAAAGAATGTCAAGGCAAACAGAAAAACCGAAGATAGACCAAGAAAATCCTGAGTCAGTTTCGGCCTCAGTTCATCAGGATTAATTCAGCTCAAACTTGAATGTCATGTTAGTTCACGTACCTGCTCCCATTTCACATAGAACCTAGAAAAAAGACCGATCTCTACCCTACCAGGAAATTGATCAAACAGCAGGGGTTAATTATTCCTTTGGGACATCACTTTCTGAGCCACTTCCTCCATAACTGTAGCATAACTACCCTAAAACTTTTTTAAAATATTAATTTCCATCGGGAAGCGGCTTCATAAAGTTATACAAATAGAAATGTGACTAATTGGCCAGTTATAAAAGTTCAATAGAGTCTGTAACTTCCTTGAATCAATTAACTTCTAGTAGGACTTTCAAAATCATAAGCCCTAGGCAGTCATTGCCTTTATTACGTTATAGAAGAGGGTGCCCATGCTTCATACCTACTACTCTCAGTTGCACACTAGTCACAATCACAAGAACTCTGCGACAGTGTTTTCAGCAGCATTTCTTCCGACTGAATTATTTCAGGTGCCAGACACACTTTTAAGTTATCTTAAACCAATCAAAAAATTCCATCCTCATCTTTAATGTTACGATCATCATAAAGTTGATAGTCTAACATCAATTTCACTACAGCATTGCACTTTTCAGCTACACTAGTCTCAAATACCAGCCCAGAGAGCAGAAAACTAATCGATAGCTTAGCGAATGATATTTTGCTTATTTTAGGGCAAACAAAAATGAAAAAGGATAAACCCACAAAACAAAATCATGCATCCCTCAAGAGAAAAAAAAAAAGAGGATTTTTTTTATCCCTATTCAAGTATTGAGATCCAATTAGCCCGCAGATCGGCGCAGAGTGCTGGCGATCTAAACCAGATCCCAGAGGAGCGGAGAGAAAGGGGGGAAGAAGGACACGAACCTCCGGGGTCTCCACCAGCCCTGCTGGCGGAAGGAGCCATAGAAACGCCGCGGCGGGAGGCGCCGGCGGCAGCGGAAGGCCTGGACTTGGCAGAAGGCTTGGGCGTGGCGTAGCCGGCGGAGGACGGAGGTAATCGGTCGAGCTTGGAAACTACCTTGACGCCTCCATTCCGGTAGCTCCCCGATGCCATACCCTCGTGAAAAATAAGAACAAATAAAAAATGTAGCTCCTTTCCCCCTTTCGCCTGCGCCGGTCCCGGCTCTGCTACTTCGATAGCACAACAAAGCGCTTCTCCCTGCTCGATCGTGACGCAGAGAGGAGACTGGAGACGAAATGGAAGAAGGAAGGAGACGATTGCAAAAAGAGTGAGAGACGGCGAAGAGTTCAAATCAAACGAAGTAGGAAGGCCGTAAAAGGGCAAGCGCAGTTGGCGTCCGCTGGCTGCCGTTGGGTCAATGTGATTGGGGAGCTTCGCCGGGGCCCACTAACGAGAGGCAGAGAAGGAAGAAGACAGTGCTCTGCGGTGTCGGTGAAAATGGGCGAACAACTTTCGGGTAAGGGAAGATAACAGCTTTTATTCTTGGTGGGGTTATTTAATTGTTTTCATTTTATTTTTACAGTTCTTTTCTTGGTTTTATTTTGCTTTTTCTCTGATCCATCGGACCTCTTTATTACGTCAACAATAATTAAATTAAGATAAAATATTTGAAATTGTGACAAATTTTATTAGGAATGAGTTTAAATTATGCTAATAAACATTATACAAAATTAATTTGAATTAACTAAATTATTATTTTTATATCATGAATAATCGATTATTTTATGTCTACATCAGGTTGATAGTATGATATATAATATGAAATCTGAATTAAGAAATGGCTACCTACTAAATGCAAGCATCAAACGTCATAAATAGCGACACATGTCTACTTATGACGCAATAAATAAAATGAAAATTCCTCATATTAAATAGCTTTTAATTTGTATTTTTCAATAATTATTTATAATTTTAAAAAAAGTGAAATTATGAGATTTGATTTATTAATTATTCAGTAAAGTAAACGGGAATGAGACACTAATAATAAATTGAAACTGTTAGAATTTTTTATTTGGAAAGTATTTTTCTTTTTTCTCAATGTAAAAGCAAAAGGTTTTAAATTTTGATATTTTACTGTTTCATTTATTATGATAAATATAAGTACGAAAATGATAAAGTATCATATTTACATTTTTTAAAATTACTATGATTTAAATTAATTTAACTCTGGAGAGACGAAATTATATATCGTAACCATGGAACCTACCCATCTACACCCACCAGATTCCTCGATAAATTGAAAGATAATCACGGCCCCAAACTTTGGGCCCCGCTCTCTCCATCCAATAAGAGAACCCAATTAATTTATTTTTGGTGAGCAAAAGCAAGCCCAAACACCATGCTGCCGTTACATGGGTTGTCGGCGAAATAATTATAATTATAATAATAATAGCTTTTGATAAAATACATACTTTGACATTAATCCAGTATCATCTTGTTCACTTTATACCAAAAATAAAATAAAAAAGTACGATGTGACTTATCATACTTTATAAATAAAAATTATTAAATTGAATGGATATATAAAAATTATCGTGAATAAAAAAATCATTAATATTCAAGATTAAAAAAAAAAATTACTAAACTCACTAATTAAAATAGTTGAACATATAATTTTTTTATAAAAAAATACAAAAGAAAATTTTACACTTTTATTCTTATATTCCTGAATTCTCCTTTTTTATTGTAAAAACACAAAAAAAAAATTCCAAGAATATTTTCAAGAACTAATCGTTTGTTTTGCACGATCAAATATTGCAAGATCTAGAGAGATTGATAAAATTTGTTGGCAAATTAAGCGATGCCTTTGTGATGGCAACTTGCTGCCTACAATCTCTGATAATGACTTAACACATTTTACACTTTGAAGAAAGGTTGTGGGATGGTCAACAACTCTACAACTTTTTGATTCAATTATTTTTTGCTTTTATTGTTCGTGTTTTAAAGGATGATCAATTGGATTCTGATTAAAGAGCTCTTCACAATATAAATATCAACTTCACTAGGTAAAAGATGAAGACTAAAAAAGATTTAATTAGCATAAATAAAATAAGATAAAATTTATTTAAATATAAATGATGATATAATAAGAGGTAGAACTTAATGGTATAGAAAGATATATATAGCTAAATTCACCTAGTGAAATAAAACTTAATTATTATTGTTGCTTGAATTACTTAATTTGGAGTTGATCTACTAAAAGACTAAGTATAAAATTATTTTTACAAGTAAACATAAATAATTATTTTCATGTACTGTAATTGTATATAATTCTTCGAAATAACATGGTCCAACTTTGTAATGGTGTCGTTTGCCCCTCTCTGTTCATCCCAACCAAATGCAAAACCAGACACTGAGCGAGAGGAGGATAATAGGCATTACGGATTAGAGATTATCAATGTGAAAATTTCATATTTTTTTTTTATAATAGACATTTGGAAAAAATATATGTCTGAGCCAACTTTGGAACTGTGAGAGCTTCTGTTCAGGTCTAAAATTTAATCTTTAAAAAAAAAATATGTAAAAAAAAAATTTAAAATAAAATCTTTATCATTAAAAAAATCTTTTTTTATTTCTCTTAGGGGCCATGAACTCTGAGGGTCAGTTCTATTTTGTCTTACGGTGCACCGATGACTTTAATTTACTATTTCTTTTAAATTTAAAAATTGACTTTTCTATAGGCACACATATATAGCAATTACTTAATTAGTTACTATAACTATTTTAAAATGATTTTAATAAAATTTAAATAATTTTGACTAAATTAATAAAAATATATTTTAGTAGAATAATATGTTATGTATAATAATTTTGACTAAAATAAAATAATTGATTTTTGACTTTGTAGTAACAAAAACACTAGAATAAGATTTTTTTTTTTTTTGACGATTTGATTTATATAATTTAAAGTGTCTTTTTGCTCAAATTAAATCATCATTTTCTCTCTCAATATTTAGCTTATTTGTAAAATGTTCAAAAAACACGACAAGTTTTCACATTTATCGTTCCCCACTTGTAACTTAAAAAAACATTTTCCAGTCAAATAACAAAAGATAAGGAAAAGTCTTTCTTTTCTTAAAAAAAACAAAAAGAAAAAAAAATTACCCGAGACAAAATCCAAGTTAAGTATAAATAAACAAATTGAAGAAGAAAAAAAAAGTACCACCGACACAAGTCAAAATAGGAGGGGAATATTATATTAACCTTACGTTGTCGATAGTGCTAATTGACTCACTCATTTGACTTTAATTAATTTCGGCTTTTGCCGGTCGAGTATGCGAACGGATTGTCAATCGCAGAAATTAAACGGAGAGCGCAGGAGTCAACCCTTATGGAAAAAGGAAAAAAAAAAATTAAGATGACGGCATGCCAGAGCAAAGCACGGAGTTTATTTTCTCCAAAGAAAAATAATAACAAAACCGAGATGACGTCACAGTCCGACTACAAGTATTTTAGAAATTTTAAAATTAAACTGAAATAGAAACAGTTTAATTTAATTGAGTCCAAATTAAAATCTTAATTATTCCTCGAATAGATTTGGTGACGCCGGTCAAAGTTTTGAATTTTTAGGCTCTAAATTTTAGAGCTGTTTGACTTTTTTTGTTTGACTCGCGAACTCGTTGCCATGGTTATAAGACTTGAGTAGAAAGCAAGAGGAGCTGTGCCAACAAATTTCTTAATTATTTTGATCAATTCGGTTGTTTTTGTATTTAGATAACGCGGTTTTATTAAATATTATTTTTTAAAAAAAAATATTTATTAGTGAATTATTAAATAGAGGATATTGATCTTTTATGACTAAATCGTTGGAAATTGCTTCGGGTTTGGTAGTTGGTAGGCAAACTAAAATTTGAAAAGTTTACGGATTTTCCCACCTTATTTTTCGTTTTCTGCAAACAAATTTTAAAAGTTAAAAAAATAATTTTAACATTTAATTCAAAATTTCAATTTTTCAGAAACTCACAAATCGATATAATTTACGAACGAAAAACATTTCTTTTTTATATTTATTAATTAATTATAATATTTTTTTTTCAAGTGATTAAATAAGCTAAAGTTTTCGAAATCACATTTTGGAAAGAGAGGCACGGAAGATGGTATATAGTTTGGGGAAGGAAAATGATACTTCCCTAATCTTTTTAATAAAAGTATTAATTAATTTTAGTGCGAGTTTCCATGGCGTCCACGTGGACTAGAGATCGCGACGTGGTGCGACAAATGCGCGACCGCGTTGATTACTAATCTAAACCTGACCAAACGTCGTTACTGTTGAATTCAAAGATCTTCCACGTACGAAGTATTTGTCTTCTTTCTACGCAAGCTATTCACGTCCACCGACTTTTTGTTAATCTTTTTTTTTTAATTTCTAAATATTACAATAATTTATTTTTTTCCTAGGTTAATTCTTCTATTCAAATCGATCTGTTCTGTGAATCAAACCTATTAATTTATATTTGAATTTAGGAAATTTTAGACCTGACACCTTGAGCGTTTAGACGTCATTAAATGTATGTTTTGGAAGACTGGTTCGAGACAATGTAAATATAGAGGGTGTTTTTGATAAAATGAGCTTATATGTAATTAACCCGCTCTACAAGTCTCCACCTTTTGTTCTCACATTAGTTCTCTCGCTCCTTTCTGACCGCCTCGCCGGCGTGCTGATGTCGGTCGGCATTACCATCGCGGCGCCGCCGAGCATCTCGCCGGGCCTTAAGTCCCTCCAACGCCACGTCATCTCGGCCCATGCTGACACCCCGTCAGCCACCGCCACGACCTCCACATCCACCCACCTCGCCCACCTCGACCGTCTACTCCAGAAGTCAGTTGCTCCGCTGCCTCCGTCACCTCCTCCGCCGCAGATCTTGGAGCATCGGCACCGACGACCTCCGCCGCTCTCTTACCTTCCCGACCTGAACTTCTTCCGTTTCTTTTCTTGTTCTTTTCCTTCGACTAAGCAGCAGGCTACCGCCGGCGCCGGAGATCAGATCTCCCCCCGCTCCCTCGCTCTGCTCTCTGACTCTGCCCGCCCCTCCCCGCGCGGCTCCATTTCCGATAGCTGGCGCCGCTACCACGGCGAAGCCGACTGGGACGGCCTCCTAGACCCGCTCGACCGCCACCTCCGCCGCGAGCTGGTCCGGTACGGCGACCTCGTCCACGCCGCCTACCGTGCCTTCCACTCTCAACCCTCACGGACGCCGGTCGACGTCGTCCTTCCCGACTGCTCCTACCGCGTCACCCGCCATCTCTTCGCTACCGCCTCCATCGACCTTCCGACGTGGCTGCGGCCCCCGCCACGCACCAGCTGGGTCGGCTTCGTCGCTGTTTGCGACAGCGAGCGCGAGATCAGCCGTATGGGGCGCCGCGACATCGTCGTGGCGCTCCGAGGCACCGCTACTTGGCTCGAATGGGCCGAGAACTTCCGTTCCGGATTGGTGGACATTGGGGATTCGGCGAAGGTGGCGTGCGGGTTCCGGAGCCTGTACAAGACGGCGGGGACGGAGGCACCGAGCCTGTCGGAGGCAGTGGTGGAGGAGGTGCAGCGCCTGACGGAGTTGTACGCTGAGGAGGAGCTGAGCGTGACTATGGCGGGGCACAGCCTTGGGGCAGCCCTAGCGGTGCTGGCGGCGGAGGAGGTGGCACAGTGCGTGCCGACGCTTCCGCCAACGGCAGTGTTTTCCTTCGGAGGGCCTCGAGTAGGCAACAGGGCCTTCGCTGAGCGGCTGGAGGCGAGCGGTGTGAAGGTTCTGCGGGTGGTGAACTCGCGCGACGTGGTGCCACGTGTGCCACCGGAGGGCGGCGGAGGCGGGTACGCCCACGCGGGGAAGGAGCTGCGTCTCGACAGCCGGACGTCGCCGTACCTGCGGCCGGATGCGGACCCGGTGTGCTGCCACGACCTGGAGGCGTACCTGCACCTGGTGGACGGGTACATCGCCGCTGGCGGGCCGTTCCGGCGGGACGCCAAGCGAAGCCTCGCGCGGTTGGTCACGGAGCAGAGCGCCAACGTGAAGAAGCGTTACGTGAGCGTGGCGCACGCGGCAGCCAGAGAGAAGTCAACTCCGGCCTGCCGGTTAATTTCCCGGTGCAGCTCCGCCGGAAGCCCGACGATCGCTTCCAGTCTGTCCATAGAAAACGTAAAAGTCCGATGACATGATATTTTAAAGGATTTTCCCCCTTCTTTTGCAAATGAAAATTCCAAGAGCTTCTCTAAGAACATTATCGAGATCATTATTCAAAGATAATTGTTTCTAATATGTCAATATGGCATACAAATAGACATCCTTTTTTTATTAAAAAAAAAAGTTTTTAGTCTTTATTATTTCACTAATACAATTTTTGGGTTAATCCTCAAATCTTCGAAAAGACATGCCGAAGAGAGGGTAAGGATTACAAAACATGAGGCAGTCACAATCTACAATATGTAGGTTGAGATGAATATTAACAGAAAGATAATATTTGGATACAATAACCATTTTTGGAGACAGGCTCATCAACAACACCTTGATAGTTTGTGAACAAACTATAGTCATCAATGGCCGAGACAAAATCCAAATCTGATCATCAAGATGACTCCGTAAGATTTGTGTTCTTCAAAGCTTTCATGAGGTGATGGATTGATACAAAATACAGAGTGCAAAGTAATCACTCAGAGCTTCAGGTTTACAATAAAGTCAAGTAGGCAAATAGTTATAAAAATTAGAATTAGAATTAGTAAAAGTATTAATCACTGAACTGGTTGGATCAGTCATGACTCAGGTTCTTGAAGCCAGTCCTTAAATTTAGCCTCTTGCTCGGATTTAAATTTGCTGTAGCCTTGCAATACAGACATGTCGTGAATGCATAATGTCTCAGTATCGTCAAACTGATCCTCTGAAAGTTGGCTTGATAAAGGTAACTCCTCACCTTCTGTATCTGTATGGGTACCATCTTTGGATACTTGCAACGGTGCCCCAGCTGAGGATTGATCACACTTGTAGTCTTTTACTGTACTTGACTGGGGCCATCCGAGACCAGTTGCTTTCTGCTTCACTGAGTCGAAAATAGTACACAGATATCTGTGACTGAATGAATCGCGGGTGTTTGGGCTGCTTACTCGAAAGCCCCAACTTGTGTCACGATTCAATCTACAGACAAATCAATATTCAGATATCAATCAATCTCTGTGGCATAAACATTACCATCTTAGCAACAACATTATGTGGTAAAAAGTTTTGGAGAACAAGAACATTTCCTTACACTTCCTCAAGAAAAACAGCATAGAAATTGTTAATTTTTCTTCGGCGTCATATCTATACTGTGAAAATAACTAAAGTACATGCTTGAACACAACAGTTCTTTCCTAAGTAAATATGTGAACCTTTGAGAGAGGCTATGAAGATTGAAAAAACAATAGTCACAGCTTCGATAATTCATTATCAACACAATGACTCATGGTATGCAACTCTAACTAGACCTGCTCATAAATGTAAATAAAGCTTAAAGACCACATGTTGAATTTTTTAATACCGATCATAATTAGGACCCATATTGATGTAAAGTCCAATCGCACCTGCAATTACTCCATTCAAATTCCAACTAAGCAGAACATGTAAAGAAACATATGTATATAAATTTCCCACTGCAAACCCATGTATATAAATATGCCATCACAGTCATCTAAGGGATGATATTTGTTCTCCAAAAACAGGCCAATTGTGGATTAGAGATTTAAGAATATTATGAGATAAGAATGTGGTTTCATCTTGCTGTTTGGAGGTACAAGAAAAAATCATACCAATTATTGATATTATCATGCTTTTGAGTTGAGTATTATGTAATTATGTCAAACAGTGAATAAAAGAAAGGGCTTAAATGAGCTATATTTTGCAGTGGGACAAACAAGAAGGATAGAACTCTTATTTTCCTAAAAATTAGGACTCTTTATCAAGGCAAGCAAGGCCATTGATGGGAAAAAAAAAATTTATAGAGCAAATTAGAATTTAATGGATAAGAAGTATCAATTAGTTGATGAAATTTTGGCAACAAGGTGGACATGTGAAAATCAAAACCATCAGCCACATATCAAATTGAAATCAGCAATTTCAATGTGCTAAATAATGATGATGGTTCTTGTTACATATAGAGAGAAAATTATAATAGACATGACTTAAATGAGCAAACTAACTACATGTTGAGATCGAACCTATAAACAGATGGATACAAGCACCTAAATCAAAACTGCAGGAAAATAAACACAAACATTTTTTCCCATATGAATTGGTAGTAAACTAGTCATACCCTCTCTTAAGTTTGGAAAGTGACATCAATTGTAGGGATCTATTAATGTCCTTGATCATCCCATCAGCAAATGGAATGCCACACTCTGCCATTGACCTCACTGAACAAATAGAATCCTCCATATTTTCAGTGTGTAAGCTTACTTCATGAATTTTCTTCCTAACCTTGTCCTGAAATATGGAAGATCATGAATTTTCCACAAGGCAAATGGTTGAAATATCTTAAACCCAAAAGCAACATAGAAAAAAAAAATCACTCGATTGATCTCTATAATAAATTGATCAAATTTATGAGCAGAATGAGTATTCCAACTTCAAACCAATAGACGAGAAGCTAAAATACAACATGAAAAAGTAACGCAGTAGTTGCATCTTAATAGATCATCAATTCCGTGGTTGTCCAACAAAATATAGTTTAGGGATCGTAAAGCAATGAACTTTTCTTCCAGTTGTGATTCAAAAAAGTGAAATTTGAAGTAAGAAGTAATGAATATTTCAAATCTAATCCATCTGCCCAATCAATCTCAATAGTAGATTGATCAAAGTTTCAAATAGTGCCCCAAATTCGAACCAATAGGCAGCAAACTACAATTCATGATAGTTCAATAAGGTAAAATTTAGGGATCGTAAAGCCCTGAACTTCCAATTGTGCTTCAATAAGTGCTTCTGAAGAAAATTCATGAATATCTCAAAAGCTAATCAATCTACCCAATTCGACGAATAAAAAGGGCTACCTACCTTGACTTCGAGGAGATAGGGCATGGAGGCATGGGCGTGCTGCTGCACGAAGAAGAGCCCAACAGTGGGTTCGTTGGCTAAGGACACGATCATCTCATCTACCCCTTCCTTCACTGCTTCGCCCAAAGAAAAGAAACAAACTTTGGTAACAAAAATTAAGCACCAAACCGGGATCCGAACTACAGACACAAAAGATGAAAGGAAGGAAGAGTACCGTCGGAGAAGAAGGCATCGATCGAGGAGGAACCTTGGTGCATCCTTGCGTCGCCCCGAGGGAATACGCCCTCATCACTTAACAAGAATAAAATTATGCAGCGAGAGAAAGAGTGGGATTCGGTTCGGTCGGTGGGAGATGACGACGACGGGTAGATAAGGAAGGAAAGGGAGGTGGATAAAGCAAAGAGGCGAAGAACAAATAACAAGCTTTGTCTTCCAGCTCTGATGCTGTTGCAGAACGCGAATCCTGTGGATGGCCTTCCCTAGGATTTCTACGGAGGGACTCTCTCAACCGTCCGATCCACAAGAGAATTATTTCCCAGCCGCTTATGAGCGCCTTTAGTTTATTAGCAATCGACGACTAGAATTAAATCCTCTGGATCGGACGGTCAATTGCAGACTCGCAGCGGAGCAGAAGTAGCGACTTTTTTAGCAGAGAGAACCGTGGAATGGATGAAAAAGGGCCCAAGGCCCAGTTCTACTCGCCGCCCTACTTGACCCGACCCACTACATTTGAAATGCTCATACGTCTGTTGGACTTGGACGAGCGGCTTCCCACCCCCCGATCTGGTATCCTTCTCTGCGCCTATAAATATCTCCAGTTCCCCTCGATCCCCAGTATCAACTCGGTGCGTTCCTTCCTCTCTGCTTCTTCCTCCTCCGAAGCCCCCGAATCTGTCTTCTCATCGCCCTCGTTATGCTTCAGATTGCTTCATCGGAGCCGAGATCGGCTGGATATCGGTTTGCGGCCGAAGTTTCCGACGGTGGCTTGTGCGGATCTGAGATCCCGACAGCGAGATCGGACTCGTCGCCCCCTTCGTCTAGATCTGGCATGGCATCGATCACTGGAGAAATATCAGGGGCCACACGGCTCTGGATCGTATCCGAAAGTAGGTGCTTCTCGGCCTTCGCTTCGTGTGGACACTGATGCAGGACGACTAGTTCATGAGGGTGGTCGCTTATCCTGGATCGGTGAGTTCGATTTCAGTAATTCAACACTGATTTATCACTTAGGGTTCATGACTTGTGCTCTCCATTTCTAACTTAACTAGTTCCGAATAACGGAATCATACTAGGATTACTTAAGATTGTGTTTGTAGCTTTGTTGAGATTCCTTTACTGAATATTTTCGTCATCTATTGTTTTATATAGTTGCTGAGGGTTCTCATTTGTTTGACATGGCAGCGGTATGTGCTGACGACGATCATTCCAAGGATGCACTCAATAAAATGCTTAATTCAGCGATGCAGGTACTATCTGCAACATTTAGCCTCCGTCTAGATTGATTTCCCTATGTAATTCTCTTTTATGTGCTATTATGCGATGTTCATTCTATCTCTCGGCTTAAATGTGCTTGCATTTGTTGTATCGAGATCGTATCCACTGTTTCTGATAGTATTGCGTCATTAATTCTTTGGGCCTAGGATGTTGAATCCGTCATGATGTTTGTTTCATAATAAACTATTTAATGTCGTTTATCCGTCTTTTGAATCCATCAAGTTATTGAGAAAGAGAGCAACCTATAAATTTATGTCAATTTATAGTCGGCCACCATGTGATCATTTAAGTGGTTTTTTTTTTTTTTTGTGTGTGTGGGCATGCACCCGCTGGGAATTGATCTTTGCTCCATTGATATAAATCTGTCACTTAATGATCATCCCACGGTATGATCGTGGAGACTAATTAATTTATGTTATTATTCATGTGCAAGTGGATGTACCTAATTAAATCAACATGCATGATAATTTTTGTCACAAACATTCTCGAACCTAAGATCTACTTTGTTTCTGTTCTTTGGCTTACCATTCATTCCAAAAGCTTGAGATGTTAAGAAATAAACTAATCTATAAATTTATACTTAATAAAACTCTATGCCAGACTATATAGGTGATAATATTAAATTATTATTATTATAGTTATGCAAAGTATAGCTCCTTTGGTCTCTCTATATTTACATTTTTAAATATAATCAATTTCATTTGTTTTAACTAGAATTAATTTAGTTTGTCAAACTATTGGCTTATTAGTCGTATTTGAATATGCCCATATGAAAGTGTCCGTAATCATTTTAACTTTATATGAAAACTATTAATATTCCTAGACGAGTTTAATTTCACTATTCCAGTTTCTAAGGAAATTCCAAATCCAAGAGTTCTTAGAAATATAATCTCTGGAATAGATAGTTTCTTACGATCTAAAAAGTTGGATGAGCGAGCACTATTTTGATAATGGTCTGAAATTTTCAAACTGCGCATGTACCTTTAGATGGGTATATATTTACTTCTGTAGCTTGTCCTTTCTGTTTTGCATTGGTCGTTACATGACTTAAAGTCTTCTAAGAAAAGAGAGAACATGGTCTGTGAAGGATGCGCCATTGATCAGACTATTGATTGCTATTATTTCCTTCCTCAAAAAAATTCTTTGTTTCCAATTATGATCTAGTAATAATTTGAAGTCATCACTAAAAGCCTAAAACAACAACAACAATCAAGTCTTATCCAATATTGGTTATATGGATTCTTATTAAACTCTATCTCCTATGATATCATCATTTATATTTAAATAAATTTTATCTTATTTTATTATTGCTAATTAAGTCTTCTTTGATCTTCCTCGTCTTTGATCGGCAATAACCTAATTTGAAGTTATTGGTAAACTAGGAAAATAATAAAGAAGTTTATATAATAGAAGTATATATATATGCAATAAATATATACGCATAAAAAGGAGAATAAGAATGATTAGATGATTGAGGGAGATAATTTAGATGCACAATAATTGATGACTTTGATGGTGTGACTCTGGCCTGAAGTCGACATGCCTATTTAATCTCCGATAGTTGTTGAGTTTACAAAAAATAAAGAGGAATATCAAGGTTTGCAGGTGGAAGAAAGATTGGTGTTACAATATTTATGCTATCGAGGAGAAAAAATTGGGAGAAAAATGAGTAACAGTGATATTACTTCGAGGATCAACAAGACACTGTTAGTGATTTGTAGGGTAAGAAGGGAAGGATATTTTGTAAGAGAGATCATGAGCAATCCATATTTTGAAAGACAATAACTCATCCTTTTTGAAGTCTTGCAAATGATAATCATAGAAATGGATGATAAGAGACATTGAGGTTGAATTAGGAATCTATAGACTTGTCAACTTGAGGAAGAGATAAAAGATATGCCGCCCTTTCAAATGGCGGCCCTAGAAGAGGAACCTTAGGTTTTACTTGCTTGGTTTATTAAATTAAAAAAAAAGAGAGAGAGAGAAACCAAATAAGAGGCGGAGCATATCATATTGTGATTAGGTTTGTTGATGATTTTCTGTTTGTTAGGTTTCTTTTTTCTCTAGCATTGCTACATACTATTACTTTTTGATGGTTATACTTTGATTTTAAGCTTTTTAATGTATAAACTTAATTCGTGTCAATTGAGGCTCATTTAAGTGTTGTTGGATCTCTTGGAGATCATGAATGGATTTCTAGGCGTGCTATTTAGATTCAAATGCATTTTGGCCCCAAATTGAGAACTCCCTAATAATGAACGAATTGGCTGACTCAATCAAATCAAACCATCCCAGTTCAAAGTAACCTTGCTTTTTGTTTTTCTCCTTCTTACCCTGCAAGTTGGATACCTGTTCTATACCTTCACAACCTTGTGATCTAATGCAATTGTGCACAAATCTAGTTGGAATTGGGGCTGAACCGCTTATTAATGGTGAATATATTAACTCAAAGAAATCTAAACAATCCAATTTAGCTATAATCGGTAATTAGTGGAATGAGTATTTTCTTCTACCCTTAAGACGCAAGGCTGACATCATCTTGTGATTTCACTATCCCTTGTTCGTAATTTCTTCCCTGGGCACCGACCTCCCAGTTTGGAAAGATTGGAACCAGTGTCTCGAGTTAGAAGGTGGGCATCCCTCTGATTTTGTTAGTTTTGGTTGCCTCTCCCCCCATTTGAAAGTCAATTGAAGCTCAAGTTGGAAGGGACTCGCGTGAAATAGACCCGTAACATTGCCTCTTCCTTTCCTCTTGATTCTAAAAGAAAAGAATGACGTGGTTGAGCTTTCTTGATTTGGAAGGTGGTGTGAGGTTTGGAGGTAGAGACACTTGATTATGAAAGTTTGTAGAAGAGGGAAATTATAAATGAATTCTTCAACAAGAATGCCATAAGTCGACATAGCAGGGGTACTTTATAATTGCTGAAGTCTGGATTTGATGCGCATGGAAGAAGAGGAATGACATGGTATTCAAAGGTTGCTCGGTGAGAAACCTCCCTCTGTTTTCACATGGCAAGTCAGTGTGAATTTTCAGCAAACTAGAACATGAAAAGATGTAAATAGTTAAAATTCCTATCCGATTTGAGGACCTTTTCTTCTTCTTTTTCAGTGCTTTGTTATGTACTGAACATCTCAGTTTCAGATTGTTAATTTGTTTTTCCTTTCTTTTTTAGTAGATGTCCATTTTTTTTTCTCTTTTCCTAATATTGTCACTGACACTGGGGGCTGTAATAGGCTCTTATCCTTTACTATGCTCTCTAAACATATATCAGTGTAGGATACTCTCATACGTAGTATTAAAAAAAAAAAAAAAAAACTATACACATACAGCCTACCATAGATTTAGTCGGATCTTTTGTTGAAGCACTGGAGAAAAACAATTAGTCAATTACATGCAAGCAACAAAATCTACAAAACTCTGCCATATAATTGTCATGCATCAAATTCATTATGAGAATCTCTTTAGTCCCCTGTCAAGAATATATTCTAATAATTAATTGTTAATTTCTATTAATAATGGCTCGTAATGTAAATAAAGATTTTCATTCAATTGTACATATATTAGCGAACTTTTGGCTGAATTTTTCGATATTGCATAGTGCTTCTGACATCTGGTGTTGTACACGATATGCTCGTGAATATTAAATAGGAGATAGCTTGAAAATAATGCGAAATTAAGAACCCAAATAAAAATATACTATTTTTTTTTGTTTTTCAGTGCTGTTAATGGCAACACTAGTAAAGTCCTAATTATATGTATATTTAAATTCTTTATTGTTTTTTTCATTCACCTGTCTCAATCCATGCCCACCTCATAATAAATGAAAAATTAAATTTCTTCAAGCTTGTGTCATTTTAACCTATTGATACTATTAAATGAAAATGATGCCTCGAGTTAGCCATGTTATCTTCAACACCGGTGATAAAGGTGGAACTAAAATGACACAACTTTTCTACAGGGGTGCACTTTGATAATATAAAATTTCTGAGTATCTTGTAAATTACGTAAATTTGTGAGGTGAATGGAATGTTCCTCGTCAAAAATCAAAACCAATTCATTTCGCTTTCACAATAACCTCCCTTTTTCGCCCACTTCACACACTGCGGTTGGGACTGCGGATACAGCTGTGAGCGCAAAGCCACTGCGGAGAGAATGGTGGCGCCGGAGGCATAAACGACTGTGAACGCCGGAAAAGAGTGTGGCCAGTGGCCTTCTTCAACGTCCTTTGCTGTTTCCGCATTAACAATGTTTTCGATTTTTTGTTTTCTAGTCTCTGAACCTCTGAACCTGATTTATTCTCTCCGTTGCTCCGTACTCGAACTTTGTTTTTTTTTTCTCTCTCTCTCTTTTTTCTTTGTTTGGCTTTCGTGTCTCGCATCTCGATAGTTGCAGCTCGATAGATCATTGTCCGTAGATGAATGCTTCGATGCAACAGCATTCCATGGGCGGTTTTGTCGTCGGATTCTGTTTGCTGGGCTCGAAATTTGAGCTCCTTGCTAGTTTTTAATACTCACATTTGTTTCTCCATTGCTCTTGAAATAGTTTAGTCGACGGATTGACCTCCGCAGCAGCATCACCCCCTCTTTGTCGATCCCTTTGCCTCATCACCACAAACGGGGTAAGTCTTCAGGTTTTCCCCGTTATTTGAGCTCTCAGAATCTTAATTTACCGAGAGACTCTGATGCTATGTTTGCTTTAAAACTGTCTATGACAGCTTTATCGGTTAATACTCTGTCGTAGATTTTGTTTTCTTTCCATCTTTCTGCATCGCACTGCATCATGCCTACTGCACCTGTTTTTACGTTGCGATTGTCCTCAGAATCTTTGACAACGAAACAATTTATACCAAGAAACTGCGAAGCCACATGTTGGCTTTAAAACTATCTATTATAGTTTATTCGTTCCGCTGAGCTTCCCTTAGATATTGTTTGCTTTCTCCCACTTCGTTGCCTTCATTATGGATAATTTGAAGTTAATTCCAGATAGAGATGTGACTTTTTTGACCCCGAAGTTCTTTTTTTCACTTCCCCGAGGGTTTAAATTTCGTTCTGTGCCTGTCGACGTGAATTTTATTATTCTGTTCTAACATGTTAAACACTTTTATATATTTAATACCCGAATGTTTTACTCAGTTCTGTGAGCTACGAGCGTCTGTCTTCCCTGGCTGTGAACTTCTTCTTCAATTCCAGCTGCGAGCTGAGGTGGGCGATTCGATTTGCAAGTGGTTTCCTCAATTCTGGTTGAGTGGAGTGGTGGGTTGTAGGTGACAGGTCTTCCACGAGGCATGCGGTGAGCTAGGGCAGATTCGACAAGGTAAGCCCGAAATTTTCTTTCTTTCTTTTTTCCCCCCTACTCTTCCCCTGACCAGTTCTACTCACCTCATTGGTGTCTCGTAAGCATGGCAATGATATTGTTTCATTCCAGCTGAAGATTAAAACTACTTACAATAAAATTTTAAACCTTGCTTGCTTCCCACTGTTTGAAAGGCGCCCTTCTCTGGTTTCTCTGTTTCACTACTTCAATTGCTTGCGTATTCTATTCCACTGTGACTATTTTTTGTTTCCCAGTTTCTGTTTATAGACTCTGTTACCTTCATAATCCCTCTCAGAAGACGAGATGAACAGCTCCTAGAGTGGATGGGGGCGGGATCTGTTTTGGGACGCATGGGAAGGATGATTAACATACTTAATTTGAGTGAAAACATGCCTAGAACCTATCTTCTGGCTGAAACCACATCAAGAAGGTCTATCCAAGCTTGGTTATTGGAAGCTATAGGTTCTTACTCATTTACCTCGGGCTAAATATCACTGTTAGGTTTGCATAGAGTTCAATTAATGATAAGTCCATATAGGGGATCCAAAAATAATAAGGGCAAATGTAATTTATCGCATCAAAAGGTTTTCATTTCTCTTTCCGAGCCTGGATATTCCTGTATTGAAGCGTGTGTCACAAATAGAGGGTGGAGGAAGGACATAAGGAAGAAAAAGAGAGATGGAATTATATTTTGCTCATGTCTACCAGGCACAAATGATATATTGAACCACGGGCTTAATATCATTTGTGATGACTTTGAGTGCAAGTCCAGACGACTTTGCATAAAATCTCCTTAGTAGCGCCGTCTCCATTCTCACTACATAGTTTTGTTTTTTCACTTCCCTTGTTTTTTTCTCCTTTTATATTGACAAAACTACATGTTTATTTTATCATCAAAATGTTAGTTCCGGTACAGTGTCTCCACGCAACAGATTTGGTTAAAATTGACTTTTCCCACCTCATTTCTCGCAGTTGTTCGAGATCATTCCAACGCGAGATAAAGATCCCAATATGTTGCGTTGTGGAGGATCTAGAGGAAAAACATGCAAGCACTCTTATATATGCGAACTTGAACAGTTGTTTTCCTCTGGTTTAATTTGCATCTCAACCACAATTAACAAGTGCACGGAGGATTAGCTCACTAAATAAAATCTCTGGAGGAACTCCAATTAAGATGCTTATACTGGAGGAAATGTGGGGTGATACAGAATCTAGATCAAAGAAACCAAGTGTTGTCGCGAGACTCATGGGCCTTGATTCTATACCAGTGCAGAAGTATGTGGCACGCAAAAGGAAAGTTAGAGACGATAGCTATTTAATGAATGGTTTGAAAGCAGCATTTCAACAATGGCAACAACAGAAGGCAAGTGCCTATGTTGAAACTCATCTTTCTTCTGCTAGTGAAGTGAACTATAGAGATGTATATGAAGTAGAACAACAGTTAAAGAATGCTTGGGTCGAAGAGCAATTTCCACAGAAGTTAAGATATGAACAGGATTTCTATCGAAGAAGATTGGCTCTTGCTCGCCAGAAGTTTATGGAAGCAAAACACTTGGCCACCAATGGCGAGCTTTGTGATTCTGAAGAGTTCCAAGATCCAGTGAAGGTTCTGAGCTCAAACAGAGATTTATTTCTCAAATTTCTGGAAGAACCAAACTCAGTGTTCAGTAAACATCTCTTCGACCCACAGAGCGTTTCAGTATGTTCTGGGACAACTTGTATAACTGTGCTGAAACCTTCTAATTCCACGGGCAAGAAAGGTAACAGATTCATCGAAAGACAACTCTTATCAGATTATGATGAAAGTGTAGGGAAAGTGAATCGGCATTGTTGGAGCACTGGTTTATATGAACAAAAATGCCATGATTTATCTCGACCGACAAGTATAGTTGTTTTGAAGCCCACCGGCGGAAGACCCTATGATATGAAGACTATACCTAGAGGAGATATGGCTAGTGATCAATTGGTGACTTCTAGAGATGAAGTTGAAGTGGTAAGCGAAGAAAGTCTGGGTAATAATTTATCATCAGAATCATCAAATGGTTATATTGGTGACAACAGCTCATTCGACAAGTCAGATAGCGTGTATTTTGATGAGGAGGTTGGCAGTGCAAGTGACTCGGAGATAGCAAATTCAGCAACAGAGGATTCTTGGGATTATATAAATAAAATTGCTAGTCCACTCCCTGCCTCATCCTTCAATCAAATACCCCATTTTCCTGAAACAGCAGTTATTCGAGAAGCTAAGAAAAAGCTTTCAGAGAGGCTGGCTTCCGTATCATCCAACGTCAATTTTCTAGAGCAACGATATTTAGGGGCATCCAGAAGCACCTTAGGAGAGCTGCTTGCCGTTTCTGAGGGAAGCAACAAGGAGCTTACTCATTCTACCAAATCCTTCAAGACAAAAGACAAATATACCGAGAAAAATTCCCAGGACTTGTCGACGAGACTGAAGTCTCTCGTAGTTTCTTCCTCAACTCTTGGAGTCGATGAGTTTAATGTCGGGCTCTCAAGTTCCTCAATCACCAAACCCATTGCTCAAATGTTGGTTCCCAAGTCAAAGAATAGGAAGTTATCTTTGAAGGATAAGGTCTCAAATTTCTTCTTCTCTAGAAGCAAAAGGCCAAGTGAAGACCCACATCCGGGAGCTCTCTCTGATGTTTTATCCTCGTTTAATGCTACTTTTGCACCTCTAACTAATCTTGGTGATTCTAATAGATCACTTGATGGATCCATGGACTTGGCAATCTTTTCTGAGGTAAGTTTATACTTTGCTTTGCTTATTCATTTCCTAGCCTTTAGTCATGCTATGCAAGATGGTAAAAATATTGATCTAGAGGTTTATATATATTCCACTGTGATATTCCTTTTCATTGTTGACAATGGGTGCACATGATTTACAGACTCGTCCTATTGAAAAATCTGGAATATGTGTAAACTTGACTGAATACCAGGATAAATGCTGCCCTAGTTCAGTCTCTGTCACAACCTTTCAATTCGATAATGTCACCCATGGCTTGTCTCAGTCATCGCGCCGGACCATTGCTGGACGTCCACGTGAGTATCACGTTCTTTGTTCTACTAGATATCCGCACACACTGCCCCAGGTAACTAACATGTCCATTTAATACAGATGCTGTGTCTAGGTCTCCGCCTATCGAATCGGTTTCTCGTTCGGTAGCAGAAAAATCCCCGGACCATTTTGTCGTCTTCAAGAAGGCAGACGAGGAGCACGAGCAGTTTGTCTTTCTCCAGAAACTGATATCGTCCTCTGGAATGGACTTGATCTACTACGGGTGGCACTCGCTTCATAGCCCTTTGAATCCAAATCTACTCTACGAGTGCCTCCACGCAGAAGGCGAGGACGGGAAGCCCCGGGATGTGAACGCAAACCGAAGGTTGCTGTTTGACTCGGTCAATGCATTGTTATTTAACATTCCTCAGTCTGCCTTACTTGAGGTATATCCATGGACCCGAACACGGGGGACTGAGCCCCGGAACAGTAACGGAAATGCCACAGTGGCCGAGCAAATTTGGGCCGTCCTTAGAAAGGGATTGGCTAGCGAAAGGGTTATTCCGAAGGAGCCTGCATACGGCAGCATTGTGGTGGAAAGAGTGGCGAAGAGAGAGGTGACGGGAAGGCAGTGGGAGGAAGCAAAGTGGTTGGAATTGTGTGATTTCAACAAGGAGGTTGGTGGGAAGGTGTTGGAGGAGTTGGTCGAAGACCTGCTGTTAGAATTATCCTGCCACTGACCAAAGTAAGTTTTCTGTTTTTTTTTTTCCTTTCTTTTTTGCCCTCTTCCAACTAGTAATATGTGTTTGTTATTAAGCTCCTTTTACATGAGCTTTCTTGCCTTCCACGTGATGTTTAATATATATATATATAGTTCACAAACTATTTAAATATATATTATTTTCTCATCCCACCTGATTGCTAGCCATAATAACAGTAGAGGATTTATAATGGGGTGTTAGTAGATGCATTGCAACTTAGCTAAATTTGATATAGTCAAATAATAATTTAGGGGCTCTAAGTTTTTTTTTAGAATGCTTTTCCTGCCGTGTTAGTTTTCAATTAGGGATGTTGAATACGAGTCATTTTTTACACCAGATATAGTCAAATAATGAATGTTTTAGATTTGAGACCAGAAGACCAACGCTGGTCTCGTGAATACATTGATGGATCAACAATTAAAGCAGCTTTAATTCTGCTGTACTGGCTTTTAGCCATAACTGACAAGGATGGAATTCTTTGGCATGAAAGGACGTGTGGAAACAACCCTCGTGATAGATGCCAGTGTATACATGAACCATCAGATCATCCTTTCACAGGTGAACAGGAGGGCGGTGTCGTGAGGATTCCCACACTATGCCAGCAATTAATGGCCATGTGAAATTGGATATAGTCTGGTGCCTAAACTTTAAATACCAGCTTTTGAAATGATATTTTTATGTTTTCCGGTTATCGAAATATTCTTCGTTTCTAACACTCTTTTGTTTCTCAACTAACCTCTTAGGTAAAATCCATTTAACCTATCTACAGATGAGAGTGCAACTACTGGATATTCCTCTTTATTATGCAGCGACATCCCCGACCGGATGCCATATTTTTTTAACAATTTGACCTCTCAAGTTTTAAACTATTATGATATGACAAATTTTAAATACTCAATATATTTTGACAATTCCAATATTCTGAAAAGGAAGTTTATAAAGAAAAAAAGCTAAATAATTATATCAGGTGAGATGATTTTGGTTAAATAATCAACAATATTAAACAAGATCTAATAACGGAACCGTCAATCCAAGGACAATTAATAAAGATAATATTAAACACAAAAAATAAAACCCAAGAAAAACACGAGATAGTTTAGACATATAAATGAATAATAAGAATTGACTCACAAAATTAAATTAATTTTAATAGCTTTAACAGTAACATGCCTTTTTAAATGTTTTTGTATATCTTAAATCATTCAATTATGTAAAATTATATAATAAGTTTTATAACTAATATAATTGACCCAATACAATATCAATTGCATTTCTAGAATTCAATGTACCGATGTACCTGCCTAGCTTCAAAATGTAGTGCAATTTAAAGATCTATAGCTTAAAAAGATCCTATTGTATTTTCTTCCGTTTGCTCTGGACATCGTACGATACAATTTATCTGTACATTACTTGCATCTAAAGAAGATTAATCGACTTTGGGATAGAGCTTTATATACACAACAAACTAAATGTTTTCCTGTCGTGAGATTATCTAGTGCATTGTTGGCTACAAAAATGTTTCCCGGATTAACCGAGCTAACACACGAGATGTTAACCTGCTCAACACATCGGGAAGAATTTTGGCGGAGATGCCTGGTAGCAAAGGAAGAAGTTCTTGGATATAATAAATATCAAGATCCTGCAAAATTCAAAATTTTAATTAAGCAACGCATATTTGATCTACGTGGCACTAACACCACTTGACAAAAAAAAAACTATGGAAAAGGTTCAATTGAGAATAATTCAATCGGATTAAAATGATAAAATACATCAGTTGAACGCATTCTTAATAAGCTCCAATCGGAAAGACTACAACACGATGGCTGACCAGTCAATCTTGGTCCATGCTTGGAAACACAGGAGAAAAGTGAATTAAGGCCTGAGTAGCCATGGAAGTAGGCAGAATATCTGAATCTGAACCTGATTAACAATTCTGAGTGAACACAAAATGTGCAACTCGAATTCTACTGGTTTATGTAAACAAGCATCCAAAAAGCAATTTTTAAGCAACTACACGACACTAGTATCCAAACCCAATTACTAGATATCCAAGCCTGACAAATATATCAAGTAGCCACAAATACCCAATCATTAAGTACCTAGTGCTTATCCTAAGCCTGAGGTAGAGTTTCTCAAATTTAGATACAAGGACCGGATTCAGGAAGTGTTAGGTTAATTACGAACCTGATTTGTTCTTGAAATTCCCGATGTGAGAAACTTGCCGACTTTTTCAACATTGTTAAGGATGGCTCTGTCCTCCTCTGTAACGGTAGGCAGCAATGCCATAGGCCTCCTAGCAACCATACTAAAAACAGGGGATGAATTCCCAATTCCTAGAGTTGCAGTGAGCTGGACCAATTGCTCTCGAGAGAGTGCATCAATTGCTTTAACAACCTACACGAGATCCATATAGAAGCTTAACTAACAGCTTTATCCAGGTTTTCAGTAAACGGAATCCAATTCAAATGTTTTGAATCAAGAATATTCAACTGTCAAGACATCAAGATCCATATATTGCCAACTTAACACAGTTATGTTTAAAAAAAATGCCGATGCAAATCCAAAGCCCAGATGAAAAACATTTAGAGTTGCATTAGACCTAAACAGCCTGTGCCAAAAATTGTTTAACCTGATGAATATGAATCTAAGCCTTTTTCATAGGGCTAGGATGAGATTGTAGTTTGGTGAAGAGATAAGATTCCCTAAATCAATACCACAAGCATGACTTGATGTGGCAGCTGATGATGATTTAGAAATTTGAAATAGAGATGAATGTTAAAAAAAAAGTTAATATTGCAGAGAGATTAAAACAGGGAAATTTATCTGAGAAGTTAAAAGAGAGAAAATATGGTGAGATGGTTATCAACATGTTCAAACTGTTTAATAGATTGAAAAGTTAAAGTGGAAGACATAAGGTGTAGTGGGACACCAAAGAAAACTAGACAATGCAATTAAAATTTATTTAGTTAATTTGAATATTACTAGTGATATAACATTGCATAAAGTCCAATGAATATGAAAGATTCATATAGCATATAGCCAACAACAAATAGTTACGACAATCATAGTAGAATGATGATCCAATGAATGTCGAAACAAACCTTGTGATTGAAGAGTATATTATTCAAGAAATCTTAGAAGCCAACATTAGCAAGGAGCAATTGCCTTAAATAATACTGCTGGAGGAATGAGTAAGCTACAATAGGATAAATTTGACTCGATAAAAAAGATATTTCAGTAAAGTTCACCTCGTCTAGAATAAATTCTCTGAAGAAATTGCCTTTGTCAGATAGCAAAAATATAAGAGCTGCCCTTGTTTTGACAGGCTGTGCAGGTTGAGGCACTGCCGCTGGAAATATTGGAACAAGAAAACCTGATTGACTCTGCAAAGAACCAAGGCCCGCCATATTTCCATTCAGGTTCTCACCACCACCACTTTTTGCAGCACTAATGAAATTCTCAAAGGCTTGCATGACGTCAATGAATCTCTCAGCATTAAAGACTCCATGTTTACCGTATATCATATATCGCAGTGCTGCCTTTAGCCTTGGCGAATCATCTGTTAAAAGTCTCTGTTTCAAGAAAAATGAAAAACAAAACTAAGAAACCTGGAACCCTCTACAATTGTGGTTAACAGAAGAACAATAAATCACAGAAGCACGTCATTGGAGAACACTACAAATCCAAGCCACCATTGAATATCATCATATAGAACACAATGTTGAAATGGATAGATCTGATTATATACCTGAGCTAGATATGGATATGCTTCATCTACGATTGCAAATTCAGGATTTCCAACCAGGGCAATCCCTTCTAGTACTCCAATTGCTCTAATAATTAAAGCGAAGTATGGTGGTATTCTGAAAGGATAATCAAAAGTAATTTGAGCCAGATCCGAAGCCAGTTCTTGAAAATTAATATTTTTTGCACCACCTCCTTCAAGGGCTTGATCGAAAACTTTGGAAAGCACTGGCAGAATCGGTTCCAAATTGACCCCCTCAGGAATGAAATCAAGCTTTACAAAGTCTTTCACAATTTCATCATAGTCACGGTGGATGAGATGAGCTATTGCTTCAATTATACCATACTTCTGGTCATCAGTCAACTTTGTTACAAGACCTGATAGACTAAAGTCAATGCATCAAAATTTCCCAAGTAAGGAAATGGATAAAAAAGCCCGAAGGAATCCCACCAGGAAAAAAAGAAGATTAGCATAACCAAATGAATAGAAACTAGATATAGACAGCAAAAAAAAGTGATAATGCAATCTATATATGAATATTTTAAACCCAAAAGAATTGGTCTGATATGTACCTAGCAATTTGTATAGATTCTTCATTAAATTTAAACATATTATTCCACTTCTACATTGGTTATGTTTGTTAAAAAAAAAAATTATGATAGGAATGATATGAGCATGTCAAGAAATTTCAAATCTACAATGGACAATTACCAAAGTCTAGTATAGCCAACTTCCCATCTGGTGTCCGAATCATATTCCCAGGATGAGGATCAGCATGAAAAAAGCCAGTATCAAGCAGCTGCCAATCAAAATAGTTCATTGATTATGTATAATCTATTGTATCGTCTACCATAAACTGTTATACCTACCAAAGACTAACCTGCTTTAGGTAGCATATAACTCCAACATTAACCAGTTCTCCAACATCACTTTCAGTACTTTGAGATAATTTTTCTCCTTCAATCCATTGGGTAGTAAGTACCCTTCTCGAAGTGTATTTATGGTAAGTGTCTGGTATGACTACCTGAAAAACTAAAAGCATTAAGATTAACTAACCAAGTGTTGATTAAGTAATTAGTTGGCAACTGGTAAAATATAAGAATACATTCTTTAATATTAACAAGGAATTACAAAGCATTTTTTTTGTAAGAAAGAAATTAAGAATGAGGACTTCAGAAGAGCAAACTGAAAAATATTCATCAGTGTGAGTACAATTGTTTAAACAAAAGCATCTTTTCACCAAAAAAAGAAACAAATATAACAACGGTACTATCATTGCTATAAAGATCTTTATATGGCAAACATGAGAAATTCCACACGATGATCTTCACATATATTTGGCTACTAGGCAAGTCCCAGCCCTGGTAGTAGAAAAATGAATACAATGACTGAAGAAATGAAGTGTGACATGGAAAGTTAGGTATAAAGGAACTGCCTCTTCTCTTGCAATAGTACGGCAATCAAAGTACAAAAAAGCTAGAATGGAGAAAATCATTTTGGAGCGAAAAAAGAATTCACCATTTTGTGCAGGGGACTAGCATAAAGTTTCCTCTAACTTGAAATATATCTTGTTTAAACAGGAAAAAAAACACCATTGGTGTACATAGAAATTACTTAGTTCCAGCCTTAACTAAATGCAACAATGTACCTGAGGAAGATCTTCTCTCATCAATTCAGCAAAGCGAGTACCATTTTCTCCTTCATTTACATAATCAAGTTCTTCAAAAAAGCGAGCAGCCCATTCATCAACCAAACCAACAACATCAAGAGATACCTGGAAGCCATAAGAAAAGACAAATTACAGTGTGTTTTCCATGTTTAAGATGCAGGAACCCAAATGAACAACTGTTTACCTGTGGAAATCTTCGCAAAAACAATCCCAATTTGCGTATAATGAAGAGATCTATAGTAACAGTCTCCAAAACAAAAGGCCGTTGTACTTTAACAGCCACCAAATCTCCAGTTTCTTTCAAACGACCCTTGTATACTTGCCCCAATGATGCTGCATTAATACCATTAGCACATGATAGTTCAATAACATGTGTATGCTGCTGAAAGGAAACTATGCATATAAAAGTACAAGATATGTTGCTTCAACAATTAATCTCTAGAAATACAGAGGAAATTTTGCCAAAAAAAAAAAAAAATCAAAGATTTATACAGATGATATTACCAGCAGCAATGGGGGATGAAGTCAGTTCGGAGTAGATGTTATACCAAGGCTGGCCAAGTTCTTCTTCAATAAGTGCCATTGCCACATCATCAGGAAATGAAGGAACCTGAGATATCAAAAAGGGACATCGCTTTTAGAAATCTACCTACAAATATTGGATATGGTTTCAGAAAACAATATAAAAACTATACAAACAACAATGTATATAAGGTAATTATTCGAACTTGAAAAGAATAATAAAAAAAATGTTACTGAGACCTAAATGTGTGACTTTTCTACCATCTAATGGTATAGATACTATTTTATAATTGAAGCACAGCGTGTTGATGTTCTGGTCCATGAAATTTAGGAATGTCACAATGAAATACATTACCTTATCACATAGCTTTTGCAGTTCAATCATTGCAGCAGGAGATAATATATCTGGTCGAATACTCAAAGCTTGCCCAAGTTTTATATAAGCTGGCCCCAAAGATGTCACTATTTCTCTTAATTCAATTGCTCGTGCAACCTCATTCTGAAATGTTGTAAAAACAAATTGTTGAATCAGAAAGCAATGCCTTCTCTCTCTGCAAGTGCTGAAAATGAGAACATGCACCAAGGCAATTAAACAATAATTTTGACTTTTTCTATGGCTTTACCTCTTTGATTTTCTTGTTAATCAAATCTGAAGCAATGTGAGAAAGAAAACCACCAGCCACAGAAAGAAGCTGAACGATGCGTGTTGCAACAGCTCTTGGGCGTTTGCCCCAGTAGGATGATATAATGTCTGGATCATACACTAGTGGCAATGCTTCACCACTGGTTACATCTGGTACCTAAACAAATAAAACAACCGCTGTCAAATAATTGAACTGCCATTTCAGCATCTTAATGAATACAGTTTGATCCTTCTGAAAGTAAAATACAGGTTATTTGACTAAGATTAAGGGAAGTGATAGCGTATGGTCATTTATTAAGAATGAAATTGAATATCCTTGGCGATTATATGACTTGGAAAGGTATTTGTATTTCTTTATCTATGGACAACTATAATCACAAGCATAAGAAGATAATTTCATTAACGCAAATTAAGACGAAATTCTACACCATAAATCACTTCTATCACCACATACATTAGCTTTTCTGTTGCTCCAAGGTTCCCATAAATCTCACAGATAAATCTCCAAGATCTATACGATATCATCAAGATGTGTTGATCCCAATTACTTTGCGTTGCTACATGAACGTCATCCGTCCATTGATCACTAAGCAAGTCTACATGGCTTCTAATACTCAATCCATTGGCATCACTTATGTTTCAAAATATGATTGAATTGATGCAAAGCTCAACCTGTTAGCTACAGAAAACGCACCTCAACTAATCGAAGGCGGATGTTCTCGTCGGCAAACTGAGCATCGGTGAGGTTTTGACCTCGGAGCCCTCTCATCAGCGTGGCCAGCTGCTCGTCCTCTTCCATTTGCTTCCTCACCTTTTTGATCTCCTCCGATACGTTGCCGAACCTCTATCAATTACCCACCAAAACTCCACAATAAATCCTCAATCTCCGTTTGCAAAATTAATAATAATAAAGTTAGAATCATCTTACATTCGACGCGGCTCCATTGACAGAACCGACCGAGACGGAACTCGAAGAAGTAGAAGACGAAGCGGGAGACTTGGTGGCCACAGCGAAGACTCCGATACTGGGAAACCTAGATCTGAGATGAACAGATCGATGTCGGCAGGTCCTCCGATGCGGGGAGGCCACCGCAGCCGACGGCGAGCTGCGGAAGATGCCGCATCCACGGAGTTGAACCGCCACCTCCATGTGAGAAATCCAAGCTCTCTCTCTCTCTCCCTCTCGATTCGTGTTGAAAAGAGAGACAGCAACGTCCACGGCGCCTGTGACTCCTCCACTCTCCTCCGCAAAGCAGCAGCTCGTTAAGTAACACAAAGGAATACCTTGTCCCGCCGGAACCTTTCTATTAACCGCTCCCACCAATAGTATTCCTCCTAATGGCAATGGATAACTCGCTTTACAAGCTCGCAATGGAGGACTTCTCCGGAGTACAAGACAGCCACGAGGATCCAACGGTTCACAGGAAAAGAATCAGCTGTGAAATTCGTTCTACCACGCCTCTTACACCATCGACCTTGTCCCCCCGTTTTCCTACGGCGCTCGTGGCTTCTCGATTTCAATTTTTATCATTTTCCCTTTTTTTTTTAAATTTTATTTTATGTGCGCGAAGCGAATAAGTGAGACCGGGAGGAGTAGCACGTGCCACGTGGCAGCGTTTAACCCATGGTATCGCCTTTGACGTCGTGAGTAGGCCACGTGTACCTCCTCCGCTGCTCACGCCAAGCCGATAAAAATTTGCTAATAAATAGAAAATAAAATAAATAAATAAATTCGAGATTTACTTATTCAATGTGACCTCAATTCTCTTATTTTCCTTTGGCAAAAAATGATTACGTTCACCCTTAATATCCTTCACCATCGATCCCATCATCTGTGATGATAAAGGAAGATAAATTCATAAAAAATCTATATCTCTTGAATGGTTGACCAGTACAACAATAGATCATTAAACTCGAGCAAGAAATTTAAACTCACTTTAAAATCGATCCTTATTTTCCTCGTGACAATACACACTGAACTAACTAATTGCCCATCCCATGGGGACATAATTGTTATTTTCCAAAATAGAGGGAGAGAGAGAGTTACCTTTATAATGTGAATCCACATATCGATTGTAAAACGCCTCGTGCACAAAGGAAAATACACCACAGCTATAGAAAATATATGATTACAATTGACATTGTCCTAGGAAAAGAATTATGCGGTTTCTAATGATTCCGAAGCTTTGTGAATGCCGATCGAAGTAGGGTCAAAAACGAGCCTTGCGTTTTCGAGCAGTGTATTTGGTATCAGGAGGGACATTGTATCCTTTTTTCCTCATCTGTTCCTTCTTCTTGAAGACCCATTCTCTACCTTTCCCTTTCTTGTTTACCTTCAATTTCTTCCTTGGCCGATTTCGATCGTATACATCAACCTGCATCCAACAACAAATGGACATTAGAGTTGGTTTGACACCTTAGTCTCAACCTCAAGGTGCATTTGATTTTTTTTTCTTTCTTTCAGCATTGAGACGAGTAGGAGTACAAGTGCGTTAAGGTTGGATAAAATCATGCACTTGAAACACTGGATCTAGGGCAATTTACTGCTATTTCTACTGTATAATTTGCGTAAATGTGCCAGTGGATCCCAAACTTAAACATACTCCAAACTCAGAATAACTTGACTGGCAATGCATGAAATTTTACTGTATGAGACCAAAATATTGAAATTGAAATACACTTTAACTAAAGGAACGGTTGTAAGTTCTCACCGAACTCCCAACTCTCACTAGCTTCACTATAACCTTGTAACTCAAAAAGGCAAGGATATAATCTAGCCTTGCTCAGAGGTCCTTATTCTTGTTCTCACTGGCTATTGTAGGAATTCAATGGACGTTAAATTTAGGGTTTTAGGCATAAGAGTAGGTTCTCTCTAGTCGAAGAGCTAAAAAGTGTAAAATATATCAGGCCAAGCATGGCTCTAAAGCTTAGGCAGAAACTTGAAAGTAGAAGAAAAAAAATACACTGAACTAAACTAACTACCACTACCTCGCGACTCACAAAAAAAGTCAGGATATAATCTGGCATTGCTAAAAGGTACTTATTCTAAGTTGGTATTGTAGGGATTTGTTAGACATTAAGTTTGGAAGAGTAGGCTTTCTACAGCCGAAAAACTAAAAAGCAAAAGTATTATGTCAGGCTTAGCATAGCATGAAAGCTTAGTTGGAACTTAGAAGTAAAATTTTCAGAGTAGAATATCCATGCCTATTTCTGCATACATCGCCACTATCATTTTATGAATGCCAGATATCTAGATACAACTTGAGTCAAGAAAGAACCAAGCTAAAATGGGTTGTTTGTAATATCTAGAACCAAAATGGAAAAGTAGAACGGTAATTAGTAGCATTGCTAAACATTTTACTGCCTGATGTTTACTAAATGATATGAGAATCGATCTAAAAAAGTATGTTGCTCCAAGAATTCTTACTGTTTGGTTGTCATCAGTGTCGCCGTCGCTTTCCTCATCTTCACTGCACATTTCTCCATTTTCACCTTTCCCTTTCGGTTGGTAAGTTTGAGCTGAGGGTGGACCACAAGTAAGAACAAGATATTCTTTCCGTGCTTTTGTGCTGTCGTTCATAGTTGATATTCATTAGACATAAACACTGAATCATAGCTGGATAGGAATTGAAGTAGTTTCCTTTGGAATTTGAAGGTAATACATCAAAAAAACTAGAGAACTATATATAAGAGCATCTTAAATACACAAGAAATAAGCTATTGCCTTTTAAAAATGGTTTTATTTTTACAAAATAAAAAACACTTCTCTTTAGTTGGGATGAAATATTTCCCTCCCTAAATGTGCACGGTGATCAAATTATTTCATCAAATGAATTTTATTTGATAGTTTACAAGCCCACTGCTAATGTTGTGATAGAAAAATCAAGATCAAGCCTTCCTTGAAGTCATTGACTATTCCATATTTTTCTTCAAGAAGGAACTATGCGATAACCATTTCCTACTTAAATCTGAATAGAGTAGACCACTCATCGTACATATAAGATAGGATGCCAAGTTAAAATAAATAAATATTCATATTTGGTGAAAACTGATATCTATTATATGTAAAACATAATTTGATTTAGAATGATATTACACGAACTATAGACATCTAAATTATCAGGATTTATCAGCGCTGAGGGAGGATGTCATAGGGAAATATATGCCAAAATTTTTAAATAATTGAGAATTTAATTATGTACCTATGTGGCCAATCAACAACAATGCCACCAGCAAAACCAGCTCGCATGGCATAAGTCGAGATCATCTCATTTTGATCCCTGTTTTCTGTATAAAGTTGTAATACAGCTCTTGCTCCTCTTGCCAAACATCGATATAATGAGCCAAAGAATGCCCTAAAAGGCACAGTGCAATGAGTTGAGAATAGATGAGAAACTGACTTAAATGAAGTGTGTTATGTAATCAATTGCTTACTTTAGCCTCATTCTTGGCTCATGTGAGGACTTGTCAGCATAGCATAACCACTGAAATTACACACAAATATGGTAAGTTTCACTAATATCGATCCTATTTGACTGTTTTGAGAACAACAGGAGAGCAATAAAATATATAGCCAAGTTGAATGAGAAAGAAACAGTAGGGAAGAAATTGATGCACCTGAACTGCAGAAATACTGATTGCACCGTCAACAACTCCCGGTCGTAAACCTAAGCCCTGCAATCAGCCTTTTAGTTAAATAACTTAACTAAGAAAAATTCCAAAAAACGATTGAGCGAATTTCCAAGTCCGTGCATCAGCACTACAAGGAAAAATAACATAGGATATCAAACTGAAAATAACATAGGGCATCAAACAAAAAATCTCAAACTATCATTTACTAACACTAAACAACCTAAATTCAGAATAATGGTAAAATATGAAATCTAGAAGTTTCAAAGAAACCAGCCCTTACGAATATGGAAAATTAGCCAAACAAGAGTAAATTAGTGGTTAAGATAATCTCAACAAATGAAGTAAAATTAGAATACATGTCCTTGTTCAATTAACCATAATATTAGCCATTAATGTGTATTTTATCTGGGTGAATCAAATGAAGTTAACAACAGATACACCATAAGTTTAATCAAGTAATATTGTGAGATGCAGCAACTGTTTCACAAGGAACCCCATGTACAACAAACAAAATTAACAATTTGAGATAAATTTCTCTGCACACTGATCCAACAATGAAAGAGACATACAATCTTAAGCACTCTACTAATAGCAAGAGCAAGAGTAGGCATGACAAACCTTAGGAAAACCATTCATAACAATTGTACACTGACAAATACAAAAAATTAATGCCGCATAAAGGCCAATTTGTCCAATGAAACTATAATTTTTCTTTTTTAATAATCAGCTACAGTGCAAGGGCTGTTGGATGGTAAATACTAGCTGAAATTAAATTACAACTACTTTTCATAAAATAGAAAAGGATTATCACAAATTGCATTTCCAACATAAACATTCAATTGTGTAGCTTCAAAAGGGAAAAAGGTAATGATGTGAAATGTACATTATGCAGTACATGCTCTGTAAGAGATTCTATATTCTCAAAACCAAGAGTACCAAATGACATGATCAGGAATCTAGAAAGAATAGATGAAATGAGTATTCACCTGGCCCATATCCGCAAGCAAAAGATCACCCTCTGCTTCACGCTCTAATGCAACATCTGAAGATAGCCATCAATTCCAATTACACAATATAAATAATGAAAAGATGAACAACCACTAGGACATAATGATTTAGGTATATAAACAAGCTTAATGTAGACAAGAAAGGAAACAACTCACCCAACATTGAACTTGAAATATCATAACCAATCCAATGGTGCCCATTTTCAGACAGAGTTTCACCACTAAGTCCAGATCCACAGCCTAAGCCATAGAATAAGTAAAAGTGCAAGGAGAAGAATCACGAAAAGTATGTGAGTATACATGAAGTAGTCTGAAGCCCAATACACAATAATTGAACAAGCGATATAGAAGTGTGAGTATTTACCAACATTAAGGGTTACAAATCATAGATTTATATCAGAACAATTCCATAAAATGACAATGGAGTATTTTAGCATTGCAATTCTCAAAACACAGTAAAATTGAGATAAAACTAATAAATCTCAGTTAACTCAAACCAAATCTATCAGGAAAAACAAAAAATTAAATGGTATAAGTTACTACAACAAAAAAGAACTCATCAAATTAATAAATCATCCCGTCAAATACTGCAGAATCAGAAAAACTAAGGAAAATGCACTGTTGAAGTAAAACCAAAACTTACCAATATCTAACAGAAGCCTGGGTATGCCATCATTTGGTAAGGCAAGGAGTTCAAGTGCTCGCTCAGAGATCTTTGCCTAAAACATATCAATGGACCCAAAGAACCAAATCTTGGCATCTAAAATCAAAGAAAAGAAATAACCAAGGAAAGAGAAGAGAGTTGAAGAAATCACATACTTGGATTTCAATGATGCGAGATGAAGTTGTATATTTCCGTGCCTCCGCCTCATTATAAAATATCTCCGGCGGGGCTTGGAGCTCTGGTCGTGGCATAGCTGCTCTTGCAGGCTGTGACACCAACCACTAAGCAAAGTTGTGCTGACCAATAATTGAGCTATCAGCTATCTCCAATGTTTGAACCTAAACCAGTATGGATAACTTATTCCAAATGAAAATTGTAACTTAATAACATAATGCACATTTCCACTGCAAAACTTATAATTCCATTTATGAACTTCTAAATATTTAAATTTTTCATGGAAACCCTATCATCAGTCAAATAAAACTAAATTACAGCTAAATAGGATAGTTTAAAATGTGAAATAATATTTCTTAACATTTTTCAATAATAATAATATTTCTAAACATTAATAAAACTAAGTTATGTCATTAGATAAGAACATTTACATAACAATTATACGATACAAAGTTCTCTAGCACAGCAACATAAATACAAAAAAAATAAATAAATAAATGAACATAACACTATGTGAAGAAGTTTCATTCAACAAAAAGGAAAGATTTTCTTAACAATTCCTAGTGCACGATCCAACTTAATGACCCCACGATGAAGAAACATGTAGGGGCAGCAAGGAGAATGTGCTTATAAAATTCAAGTTTTTAAACGAGGAAACTTATTCATTTACAACAATATAAACTTTCCAAAAAGAAAAGCATGAATTTGACAATGAATTAATTGTATTGGAGAGACGAGAAACAAAACGACATCAACAAAGGTCAAAATGGATTTCATCATTAGGCATCATCCATCTCCAAGCAACTCAAAAAAAAAAACAATAAGAAACAATAATCCTCCTCGACAGCCTATGTACACCTGTGATTTTGAAAACCAAAAAACAAGGAGGATATGGACACAAATGTGCAGTGACTCAAATATAGTTATATGAGCTAAAAAGTTCACTAGATCACGACTGTAAAAAAATTAAGATTAAAAAGTTTAATATTTATCCTCAATTCTAACACTTTTACTAAGGAGTACCCGACCAGCTAAAGAAACACACATACAATCTATAAAGCGGATACCCAACTAAATGGGCACCTGAAATTCACATTCAACTAAAGACATGAAATAACAAATAATTATAACGCGAATACAACTAATAACACAAACACAATTTTGACAACAACATAAACACTATCACAAACAAACATGAAGGATTGGACAAACCCTAACTCATACTGTTAGATACAAAACTAAAATAAAAATTACAATTTGTACGACGAAATAGAAATATGCTATACCTTTCTGTCACTGATGGAACTAAAGAAGAGCCGACGAAGTCGACGAGAGACGAATAGGGCGTGAGTCCCGAGGTTTCCGTAGAGAAGACTGGCCGGAGAGCCGTGGGGGAGCTGCCGAAGCTCGGAAGCGGCGGTGGCGGAGCAATCGGCGAGGGAGGAGAAGTCAGTTCGGGAATTCTGCAAGGCAAAGCGGCTGGGCGTCATAAAACCCACGCTCTTATTTAAAACCTAAACCGGTTCAATCATTAAACCGAATCGAATTGGTTCTCACAATTACTCGACCCAACCCAAGCACATCTGACCAAGACACGCAGAAATTAAACTGAACCAACATCACGCATGTCTCGTTCTCATAACCGACTCGTCCTTTTATATGGAAAATATTAAAACTGAGGTGCCCTCTACCCTAGTGGTAAGCGTGGAAACATTATTGACTGAGATACCGGGTTCGAGTCCTCTTATCAACACCCTTTTAGGGATTAAAATGTTGACTAGATACCGTGTCCGAGTCGTCCTTATCAACACCGTGGTACCTTGCCTCCAAAAATCCCTTCGGGGGTTTCTGATATGGGGGCCGCACAAGGCGGCGGGCCGGGTCACGTTAAAAAGTTTACCCAGTACAGTTTTGTCCCCCACGGGATGGACAGTTGGTTAGAGCAGTGTGAGTTGCTCCAAGAAGGCAGGGGTCAAGACCGGAGGAGGTCTAAAATCCTCCCTGGTTTC
>JBAMHZ010000020.1:36201-47141 GCA_037177395.1 Alpinia galanga | reverse complement strand
TACATGATTTGTAACTCTACATAAATACTACAATATAATATTCTGATATCTCATTCCTTTTGACTCATAGTATGCATAGCATCAACCTAAATCCTAAACCTAAAATTCCTAATGTGGGACTAAGCCCACTATTCATAATGCAATACCTTTAACAACTATGAAGAATGCTTTTTAGGATTCTGTTTACTTGCCAAAATACTAATACCAAAATCTCAAGTTTGAATTCTTTGTAAATAGTTTGAATTGGATCTTTCCAAAATTAAATAAAGATGGTATATTTCATTTTAGTGCTTTTGGTTAGATTGCATCATTAAGAGCATATCTAAAAATAGTACTATCACATTATCACAATATAGAAAGCAGTTTATCCTGTTTCTAAGTTAACTTTCTTACATAGATTAATTTTTTTGTTCAAATATTATTTGTCTTTCAGTTGCAAAATGGTCAGTATATCTTTTAGTTAATCCTACTAAAACTAAGACTCAGCTTTTACTGACTATAACAGATTGGGGTGCATTGGTTGATGTTGTTGGTTTCTGTTTCTTGGATCTTGGGATGAAATATAAACCAGAAAAGGACTTGGTGGAGTGGATTCAACAAGGGCCAAAACCTATATATATTGGATTTGGTAGCATGGTATGCATCTTATGAGCTTACTTCCTTAATTCGTTAGTATTGATGGGGTGAGCTCTCTATCATTAATATGAACCTAATGTTGTAGTGGAATATTAGTAGAATAGTTGAGTGTGTTCAATTCTATTTCCTAGTATATTATATTCGGAAACTAGTAAAATAAGAAAGAACATGCTGTCTGCTGTGAAAATTATGTCTATCAATCAGTTGAAGCTTTTAGGTAAGTTGTCAACTGTTGAGATTTTCGTTCCTGCCATAGGAATATGACAGTAGTTTGTAGTGGTTATCAGACATCATGGATGCTTATTTGACATATTAAAATACTTCATTGGATAGAGAGTGATGACAAACTTTTGCATATTGCACATTTGACACATGGTGGTGTTTTCATAACAAGTGATGAAAATATTTTCTTCTATTAAGTGGTATATTATTGAGCTGGATTTTTTTGTTGCCTTATGCATGGGAGTATTTATCCTATTTTGATTGGGTGCAAGCCTCTGTAACTAAGAAAGCTAGAAGTTTTTAGTTGAATGTCATTTTCCTTGACCCTTTATTAACCAAGGTATTAAATACTGACCCCTTTATCCGAAATAGACGATTTTTTTCATTCCGATGTGGGATTGGCATTGGAATGCACGCAAGGCGGCGACGAGGCAACGACAACCACTTCGGATAGGTATGATTGTTTTGGAGGCAATGGATCGCGATTCACGATCGCACTGTGGGATTAGAAATTAATAAAAATTTAATTTATATAATAAATTAATATATAAAATTATAATATAATTATAATTAAATAAACTATATATATTAATTAATTTATATAATTATAGAAATTTATATTTTTATTTGAAAATATAAAAATAAAAAAATAAAAGATATTTTAATTAGTTAGATAACATGTTATAATGTATCAATTTTAATTTAAGTTAATGATATATCAATTTTCTATAAAGAAAAGCATATTTATTTACTTTTATCCCTTTGATATTAATCATTTCAAGAGAGGAAATCGAAATATACTTAACAATGAACACCTGAAATCAAATGAATAATAAGCATTTAAAATAATTAAATATTAATGTTTAAAAAATAAAAAAAAAGTATCGAAATAGTATCGGCATGCACGATACGATACTGAAGTCATATTGTTTTCTCAGTACGGATCGAAATTTTAAACCTTTTGATCAACTATATGTTGTAATTCAACTAGTATTAGCGAGAGAATTCCTCTTGATCGTGGCACAAAATACTGTTGACATCACCAGCATCTTTATGCATGCAATCAAGCACACACCACCACCAATTTACTTTATCCTACCATCATCCCTCCAAACCTAGTAAAGAGTAATGTCATACTTGTTAACACATAAAAGGCTTCACTACATGAGCACTTTTACTCCCTGGGCAAGTCCTAGCACGGATGGTGAGGTCAAAAAGACATGATCTGCCTTCCTCTGGAATTGCAAAGAATCTGCTTGAGCATTCAATGTAAGACACTATGCCAAAGCAGGAGCAAAGTCTGGGAATCATCAATCTTATGGTCCAAACTGTGGCACTGCTCTCCAAACTGTGGTGAAGGTAGCTAGTCTGGACATTCACTTGTTCCAACTCCAATGCTTTTGCCTCATATTCTTGCATTGGTTTAAACTAATGCCAACAACATGGGCTGTGGTTATTGAAGAACATCCTCCTTGCATGTTTTAGGGTTAGAGCCTTTGTTAAGTCCTACATATACCTTGTAATGGTTATCTCATATGGAATGTAATTGAATATTCCCCTTTTCCAAACTTAACAATTGTGAATCAACATCAACTCACTTCATTATTATATTATAATATCAAATAAATTATTATTTTCTTTATGCTATTTTAGACTTTGAAAAGCATTCCATTTAATTTAGTTTATAGTTCATCATAAAAAAGTACAGCTATGCGAACTCTTCCGACTGTCTGTTCCACTGCTTCCATTGAGAAACAGTCACATAGATCAAAGACGGGTCTTAGTTTAGCTCCAACTCTTTAGACCTCAGTCAATTGATATGTTGAATGTACCTTACCCCTTGAGAGAGTAGAAGCATCAGTTAACTAAGACAAGGACAAGAACAAGAAAGCTAGTTGAAAAATAAGAATCTCACAGATTAAACACTTCAAATGTTCTTTTGTTTCACTTCATCCAATTATTAAAAGTCAGCATTGTGACAGTGTGTTGAAGATCATTAAGGTAGTTCTTTTGGAGGCTTCTACTTTTTGTCTGCTGAAGACCATCTCAGAGCATTTGTTAACAACTAAGATCTGCCACCTTTGACTGCAGTATTGCAAAACCAGAACTGTTGTTCAAAGGGTTTCCAACAAAGGTGAAGTTCATCGACATGTCATGTTACCTACTTGTGTCTTGTTTTTGAGTGTTCTCCATGTTCACCGAGGTTTGTCTACTATTTCATGGTCTCATATAACCATGTACAGACATCCGGAGTACATATATTAAGGTGGCATTCCTTTCCAACTGACTAAGCATTGAGTGGAAAGGTTCTGCCTTGCATAATCTTGGTGCCAATTGTCAAAGCCAAAACCAATGTCTCTAGACTTAATGGTAAGTGCTGGCATCTTGGTATGCTTAGAGCCCCAACCAGTCCATGAGTTTGATGGCTAAGTTCAACATCATGAGTTTGCCTAGAGCCTTAAGTCTTATCCAAACCTCTGATTGTGGAGGAATTGTGATGGGTAAAACCTTGTTGAGGGTTCTCTATGACAATCACTGTATAGGTTGGCCTAGTGATAATTTATTCTTAAAACTGGTGGAGTGTAAAGCCAGTGATGCACCATGAGAAACTCAAATTATAATAATCTCTGCTCAAGTTTCATAACATAACTTGCCTTTATGTAGCTTAAGGCAGATGCAATGCCTTGCCTGCATAGGACCCTTGGGTCAGTTCCTGGTGCCTTCTACCAAGGATGACGTGTGTTGTGTTGTGTAGTGTACATTGTCAAGTTTCTTTCATCGTACTTGATAATATGTGAAGATTTGTGGTTCCAAAAATAATGATTTGTAGATTCTCAAGTGACATGAAAACTTGTTCTGTGTTAAATATTTGTTTTGGCTGTCGTATTCCCAACCTAGCCATACTCTCAGGATTCAAACAAACCACTGGTGTTCTGTTGGTTGCTAAACTTAATGTTTACCTCAGTTTTTTCTTTCATATAGAATAATATTACTTGTCTTTGCAAGATAAAATATTGATTTCGATCAATTCCGCATGGCATGCTATGCTTTAACGCACATGTGCCGATCTTAGATGGTTCTGATTTTTTTTTTGTTCAAGCCCCTTGAAGATGAAAAGAAAACTACATCTATCATTTTGGAGGCCCTAAAAGAGACACAGCAGAGGGGAATCATCAGTCGTGGCTGGGGCGATCTCGGAAGCTGTATGGTTTTCCATTTCTCTTTTCATTTATTCTGTCTCAAACTGTCAATAGCATTTTTCAGAAGATGACTGATTTCTTGTAATGGATCATTAAGTTTAACATCCAACATAACTTAATGAAATCCATGCAGCTCATCCCGACAATTTGGGAATTTTTGTCTTATTTCTGCTGTCCAAGTGTCTCGTGCACTGGTTTTTCTTTCTCTTGGTATTTATTTTATTGTAGCAAAATTTAGTTTTTTTTCTTGCTGTTTTTTCCACATGCAACCTGAGTTACACATACTGCTTATCCCAGCTGTTTGTGGCCTACAATTTCTTTTTCTCTCTTTGCTTGATTAAAAAAATTTCTCTTAATAGAGGTAGCAAATTGATGAGTCACACTATAAAACTTTGGGAAAAGAATCATTTAAAGGAGAATAAGATATGAGACAACCATTTCTGGAAATCAATTTAGTCTGATGCATAGAAGATCAACCATAGTTATTCAATTAATAAGATAACTAATAAAAATTAGAGAAAAGAAGGTTTTTGTTGATATAGAAAAAGCTTATGATAGAGTTCTAACTATTGTGGTGGGTTTTGGAGAAGGAATATATAGTAATTATAATCATATTGATGTGATAAAAAATATATATGAAAATTTTGTTACTAGTGTTAGAGATATTGTTAGTGTGACAAATCACTTTTCTATAACTATAGGTTTATGTCAATAGTCAATTCCAAGTCTCTATCTTTTCACATTGATACTAGACAAACTAACCAATAATATTGAAGATAAACTTGGTGAATGATATTTGCAGAGGATATTATGTGAATTGATGAGAGTGTAGCTAGATTAAATTCAAAGCTTGAATTGTGGAAAAAGTGATTTTGTAACCGATGGGTTTAAAGCAATAAGAATAATATTTGAATATATAAAATGCATATTTAGCACAAGAAAAGAATTGATGGAATATTTAAAATGACATGAAATCCTTCTAAGAGCTTTAAGTAATTTGGGTACATTAGCAGATATTGATTAAGATATAATTAATAGTGTAAAGAATTGAAATGGCAAGAGCTTCTGGAATTTTATATTAGTGTTGTGTCCTTTTAGGTTGGTAGGAAATTTTAATAGAATTGTAAGGTTTATGTTAAATTTAACAAATATGTTAAAATTGATGTCTAGAATTATGTTAAATAATGTAACATTCAATGTAATAAAATAACATATGTGGAGTATGCTTATGTTGATTTTTTTTTTTTTTAAAGGCAATATGTTATATTGATGAGGTTATACAAATTATTGTTTACTTTATTTGTTAAGAATCAAAATGAAATGACCAATATGAAATTGTTTTTTTTTCAAATTCTTTTGACTTGGAAAATTCATTGTCACCAAATGAAGGGTAATTATGGCATGTCATAATTTCTTATTTCTACCTCATTGTTATTCTTAGTAATGCGACTTTTTTCTTCTAAGTCATTGTTAGGTGTTTAGTCAAAACTCTTCACCATCATCCACTCTGTGACTTTGAGATTCCACTCACTTCAATCTTTATATTTCTATCATATAATGATAAATTCATTCTTCTTTCTTCTTTTATTATGATTTTGATTTTATTCCAATATATTAGGTTTAATTTATTTCTTATTGGCTTAACTTGCTTTTAAGGTTGTTATATTCTAAATTTTATAGAATAAGATTTAAGTTTGTGTTAATCAATTCGTGTTATCTACTATTCTTTTTATTTTGATTCACGTGTAAGAATTACATCATTTTACATTTGAATCATACTTTATGCATCAGGGTTTTGGGCTATTTATAAACATGTGCAATTTTATGTAGGAGAAATTAGAGTATTAGGATAGAGCTACCAAGAAGGATAACATAAAAACTACTAATGTTCAGGAGCAATTTGGTGTAGCTTCAATAGATAATAATATAAGAGAAAATATATTGAGATGCTATTGATATATGAAAACATAGTTGTTACATTGTATAGCTAGAAGAGTTGAATCTACCAAAGTTGAATGTGTAAGAGGTAGAGAAAGACCAAAGAAAACATTAGCCAATGTAATACAAAATAATATAAAAATAATTTGAATATTTATAGTGATATTGCCTTACATAGAGCTCATGGATAAGATTCATATATGTGTCCCCATTTAGTTAGGGCAAATGCAGCTTGATGATGATTATTATTAGGATGGCGATGATGATGAATGCAATTTTAAAAAAATCACATGAATTACTACGGTTGTAATTTGTTTCTGTGTCAAATAGTCTCAGTTCTGTTTCTTGCTAATGCAGTGTCCGAAGTTCCTGTGGATGTCTATCTTCTTGAGGACTGTCCTCATGATTGGTTGTTCCCTCATTGTGCTGCAGTGGTGAGTATAAGTTTGTTAGATTATTTCGTCTGATAAATCTCAATATATTAACTAAATGACACACTCAGACTACTTCTAATTATTTACTATAGAAATAAATATTGACTTTTTATTTTAAAGGGATTATTTGAGCTTATTGATGCTTATCATAGAAGCATTGTTTATTTGTTTAAGCTTGTAATATGCTTGAAAATTTGGCAATTGTCTAGTTTTTTTCTTTTTCAGAATTTTTAGGGATAGACTGATTTGTTTGTAGCCTATGTCACTTGAAGAGATATTTATATGACAAAAAGCCAATGAGTACTTAATGCTTTGAATTATTTTTCTTTTTAATAAAATTTCCACATTAGGCATAGGATTGTAAGTTCTAACCCTTAACATTAGCTCATGGAGTCAACTACCAAGTTGTAAGTGGATCGCTATAGTCTGAATAACTGAAGAAGCATATCCTGTATTGTTGCTTCTACAATTATTTTGGCCAGTTGCCTTTCAATAGTAATTTTGTTTATTGCAGCATCATCTTGGTGCTAGTTGTTTGTCATTTATTAAAGTTATAGTTGAATGCTAATTTATTCCGAAAATCTATACTCAGGTTCACCATGGTGGAGCTGGAACAACAGCTGCAGGATTAAGAGCTGGGGTAATTATTTCAAGAATTTAACTTTCTAGAATTTTTAAAATTTACAAACGTATCTACTACTATGGATTCAGTCATATGTAGAAGCCTTTTGTTTATTTCTAAAGGTTATAACAGTGTTTAAGACATGAGAAAAGAAACTGGAGAATAAAGAAAAAGATGGCTGCTGTGCAATGTATTTTAAACTGTTATAACCCAGCAATTACTATATTCCCATGCCATGAAAAAAAGCAGCGTCTCATGTCGATTGGTAACTCATGGTCTTTTTATCTGATTTAGTGCATTGTAATGTGGTATGGATTATCGGACTTCTCAGGTTTATATTCAGGATTCATTCTCACAAAAAAAGGAAAGAAAAAAAAAAGTTAGCATACCAAACAGTAGTGGTGAACTAACTTGACCTGTTTTATTAAAGCTAATTCTTTATTTATTAGTGAAACACATGCTAAATCATTATGGAATTTGCACTGTGATCACTACAATAATATTTTCTCTCATGCAGTGCCCTACGACAATTGTACCTTTCTTTGGTGACCAATTTTTCTGGGCTGAGACAATCCATGCGAAAGGAGTGGGACCTGCACCAATTCCCATTTCTGAACTAAATGTTGAACGCCTTTCAAATGCTATAAAATTTATGCTTGAACCTGAGGTAACTGGAATTCTTGATTCAATTTTTATGCGCATGACCTACCAACATGTGAGAAAATTTTCAGTTGCCAGGCCATCAAATTCAACCTTAAACTAAATCCTCCAAAAACCGCACTGCTTTTAGGACTCTTGTAAATTCTCATCCTTTTTCATCTGAAAATTACTGATGCTTTTAGAAACATGGTGTTTCCATAATGTAGGTTAAGTTGTGCGCCATGCAACTAGGAAAGCAAATAGAGGATGAAGATGGTGCTGGGGCTGCTGTCAGTGCATTCCATAAGCATTTGCCATCTGAATTGCCAATTCCTGCTGCTGCTGCTTACGGTGAACCGCTGAATCCTATCCAATGTCTCCTTCAATTCTTTGAGAAATGGTGCTGTTTTCCGTGCGATCCCTAATCATCTCTGCGCCGCATGTGTACAGAATAGCAGTTGTTCATATTTGGTTCTTTGGTAATTACTATTATATCTCATTCATTTGGATGTGAATATGGACTAATAATGAGGGATCATGTAGCTTTGTCAGTTTCTGGAGGGTTTCAAGGATTGGTTGGGTCTGGCTTAGCGTTTCAAAATTTAAATATAGACAAGTGACTCACTGAAACATAATCAGGTTTGTTTCTTGTTGACAAGTGAATTAGAGAGGAAATTTTTGAGATGGATTGTAATCGATGTTGTTGAGATCATATGAATCAATCAATGTATTGTAGAAAAATGGTTGTCTTTGAACTCGTTTAGTCTGTGACGGAACCCTCTAATCAAATGAGCATGTTGGAGAGAATCAGGCATGGTCCCTTGCACATTAACAATCTACTTCAAGTCATTGTCTTCTGAGAGGTAATCTTATTTTTTTAAAGGGCAGTCTGGTATATAAAACTCCCATCAATGTCTAAAATTGAATATATTTGTAACAAACTGAGTTGAATATATTAACTACAACAATCTAACTAATTATCCATGATGTTGAATCATTGATGTTTCAGGATATCTCTGCCTTTTGGTCAGTTTTTATGCCTTCACATCATTAGAATCTCCAGCCCTTGTCTGCAGAATGTGCCCTCGCTTACTACTGAACTTTCAGAGAGCATGAACAAGGCCACTTCCTCCCTCCACTTCTATGGGTATGATATAATATAATGGTAAAATTTTAAATTTCAAATAGAGTGAATATTTTATAAATTGATTTTTTTTATAAAAAAAATATGTATAAATTATACTTTTAATTTATCTGATGATAATTTATTTTTAAAATTACAATAGAATGAAATGATTGGATGAGTTGGTAGATGGCACATCACATTGCTCCCTCCCTAGTCCCTCCTTCCTTTTCCTATTCATGCACAAACTTCCACATGCATCAAATTATAGGTCTGGTCCCTTATCTTTTTATCTTCTTTGACTCACTTGTGTTCCCTTCACCAAAAGGCATCCCATCAAAAGGACAACAACGTGGACGCATCAATGCAAACCATCTCTTTTAAACTCATACAACTCATTTACTGTTCTTCCTTGTTTGCATTTGGAGTTTGTTTGCAGTAGACAGAAGAGGTCAATTCCTAAAAAAATCGTGACATTAGGTGGTCATATTAATTAGATTTTTAATTTATTTCTTTCTTTTTTAAAAATAATTGAGAAGACTATTAATGTGATGGTTCTATATATATATATTTTTTTTTTATTTGCATTTGAGCTAATAATAGTCATAGTTTTGAGCCACGTGTCCAAGTCAAACAAACGAGGTGCCATCTTTTGGTCATTCACGTGCAAGATAATATAAGCAAACAATCGAAGGAAAGTGTTTTAGAAATTGGGTTGAGCCGGTCGAGACAGGAGAGTGTTGAGTGATAAGGAGTAACGGGTGTCGTTGAGCTTGTCGAGCAAGTGAGAAGGGTGAATTTCCTTTTTCTATCTTCCCCATGTCCATGGTAGTAAACAGAGTTTAATGGATAAGTTTGGAGGGAGGACCATCATCGACTTTTCTTAAAGCTTCTTCCAATCATTCCCTTTGAAGACACAGATGTCGACGCGAAATGGGCTATTCCATAAATAACTATTAACTCAGGTTTGATGTGAAAAATAACTTGACGGATTTTCCCAACCGATCCACCTAATTTGAGTTATTTGCAAAAGCCCCATGATGATGATTAAAAACATATCATTTTGGCTAGAAAATATCAAATTTTTTACAGCATTCGAGTGTTAGTTTAAATGGGTCGTCAAGGACTATTCACAAAAACAAAAACAAAAACTCCATGAAAAATATTGAAGTTTTTAGGAGTTGAAATCAAATGTTGAAATATTTTTTAATTAAAAAAATTAAATAATCAATCATTTTATTTTAGGGATAAAATTATATCAATTTTTTTCTAGCACTAGAGTATCTAAATCTTTGACCCGACTCATCCCTAAGGGTGGTCAAACTTGCCCCACGATCTTTTTAGGGATGCTCTTTTAAGGGTTGAGCCGGAAGAGGTCGAAGTCCCAGTAGATCTCTATCAATCACCTAGATAAATTAAAAAAGCGCTCACAGCTTAACGGATTAGTTCGGACTTCACAGTCGCGTCATCCCTGAAAGACTGTCCAACGTCAAAGTCGGATAAACTCCTGCACAGAGAGCCACCTCTATGAATTTTTTAAAAATTCATCGCCAAACAATGTCTCAGTAGAGGATCGAACTATGTTCTCTTGTGAGATGTCTTACTATTTTTACTGCTGTATCGTGCCCTTTGGGGGCTTAATTTTTTTTAGAGTTACAAAACTTTGTTTCAATAACTATAGATGAAGCAAAAAAGATAATTCTTTTTAGATTATAAAGCAAAGATAAACTATGGTAGCAAATGATCTCTTAGAAGGGACGATAAACTTCATGAAAAATTAACCTTATGGATCATTGATGCTTAGAAGGGAGGATATATATATACACCAGACCTTGCAAAATTTTGTTTGAAGAATTACATCAAAAGAATCAACACAAAACAGCCCGACAACAGAGAAGAGAAATAAACTGGTCTAGAGCAACAACACCATGCCCATCAAGAGCAAGCTCAGTGGCTTCACTAGGTGGATCGATAGAAAAATATAATTTAGATAACATGATGGAAAGATAAAAGAAAACCTTAGTCTGTGTGACTCGCTTTCTGCCGTTCGATCTACAGAATGCACAATAATTAAAAAAGCCTAATGCCATCACCGTGCGACCATCGGCTGCCATCCATGCTATAGA
>JBAMHZ010000019.1:37864-50161 GCA_037177395.1 Alpinia galanga | reverse complement strand
AAGATATAAATTATAAAAAGGATTTTACATTTTTAAAATCTAGAACACATGTCTGAACATTACAGATGAAACAACTTTCACATTTTTAAGTAACTTAACTCAATAATGTGACTTAGTAATGACACATGAGAAGAAAAAAAAGTGAGAAGGCATAGTAAAAGTTTTTAATATTGAGATATAATAAAACAACATTGGGATAACATTGTGGAATTTTCTATGCAAAGAATTATCATACCCAAACATTAGAAGAAAGGAGAGAAGCCTTCACCCGGTTCCACTCCTTTGATCTAAAGTTCTAAAAAAAAAAACATTGCTCTTGAGATATTAAAATGCACAAGGTTCCGACCAAAAGAAATATTCCTTGCACTTCCACATACCTTAGGTCGACTGTTGTGGGGATAGCTTCGGGCAACACATAGTTCATGGAGCAAATGTAGCGAAGATCCAACAGTCATTCTCAAAAAGAAATACGATTTAGCAATAAAGGAATTTGATAGCCAGAATCCTTCCTCCTACTCTGCTAGAATTTTCCAAGATCGAGATCTAAAGAACGGATTTACAAACGAGCCCCGAAGCCCTAAAACCTGCCAATCATTGAAAAACAAACAAAGAGTGAGAAGTAGAAAAAAAAATCCACAACACGCATCGAGCTAGGCATACAAAGCCAAACTCAATTCTATGTGCCTTACGCAAGGCGAACCGATCGAACAAGGTAACGAGATGTACCTTCCAGAATCGAGATCGAACAGCTTGATTCGATCAGGAACAAACACCGGAGTATTGACCCGGGAGAGAGATCGGAGCGTTGCGGAGAGGAGGGCACGGCACGAAGCAGCGGCGATTTTTCAATTTTATTTTATTCGGAGGCGATCGACTTGGACTGTCGGACGGGCCAGGTGGAGGGCGGGCTGAAATTCAGACGACGTTGACTCTGTGGGAACACGTGGCGTCTGTTCTATTTATCAAATCTTATAAAATAAATTAAACTATAAAAATTAATAATTACAAAGTGATTTTGTAGCTCGGTAAATTAAAATTTGGTGAATTTTTTTAATAAATAAGTTGATGAAATAAGCAGATATGTTTAATTATTGGGAATTTAAATTAGTTATACAAGTTGAATGCCTCCAATGAATGGGTATCATCAACCAAGTCATTCAAAGAACCAATGGGTGCATGCCAAGTGGAACGACCTGCCCACTAGGCAACCAATTTCGTTCAGGACTCGCCCAGAATAGCAACTCAACCAATCGAGCCGACCAGTGGTTCGATTTCAGCGGTCCGTTCGGCCCGCGTCGCTCTCGTAAGTAAAGCGATACGACCGGTCCAGTCTCATTGGGTCTGGACCGGGTATCGAGAAGCGTCGTTGACGGTTTAAAACAGAAGAGAAAGGAAAGGCTACTTCTTCATGTAATGTTCGATCGTCGGAGGAGGAGGAGGAGGAGGAGGAGGAGAAGGAGGAGGATCTACACGCGCTTGCGATTCCAATTCCGTCAAAAGATTGAAGCTTTCGACAAGAAGACGATGGGATTGGGAGGAGGCAGCATCAATGGCGACTCCAGCAAGCTGCAGGAGATCCTTAACGTGAGGATGATCGGCGCCGGTGATCGAGTTCTGGTGTTCTCCCATGGATTTGGCACCGACCAGTCGGCGTGGAACCGGATCCTCCCTTTCTTCCTCCGCGATTACAGGGTCGTCCTCTACGACCTCGTCTGCGCCGGCAGCGTTAACCCCGATCAGTTTGACTTCCGCCGCTACACCACCCTCGACGCCTACGTCGACGACCTCCTCTCCCTCCTGGACGCCCTCTCCGTCGACCGCTGCTTCTTCGTCGGCCACTCTGTTTCCGCCATGATCGGAATCCTCGCCGCCATCCGCCGCCCTCGCCTCTTCCTCAAGCTGATCCTCGTCGGCGCCTCCCCTAGGCAATCCGCCATCAATTTCATCTTCTTACTCTGAGAAAACATTTTAAGTATTTCACTGGTAACAATGTTCAATCATAGGTTTTTGAATGATCACGAAGAGGGGTACCATGGGGGATTCGAGAGGGAGGAGATCGAGGAGGTGTTAGCGGCGATGGAGGCGAACTACGAGGCGTGGGTGCGCGGGTTCGCGCCGCTGGCGGTGGGGGCGGACGTGCCGGCGGCGGTGAGGGAGTTCAGCAGGACGCTGTTCAACATGCGGCCTGACATATCGCTGTTCGTGTCGAGGACGGTGTTCAACAGCGATCTGCGCGGGGTCCTGGGACTGGTGCGCCCGCCCTGCGTCGTCGTGCAGACCGCCAACGACGTGTCAGCGCCGCCCTCCGTCGCCAGCTACCTCAGGGCCCACCTCGGCGGCCGCACCACCGTCGAGCTCGTCGGCGACGACGGCCACCTGCCGCACCTCAGCAACCCCGCAGCCTTCGTCCAGGTCCTCCACCGCTCCCTGACGACGACGACGACCCAATAAGGCATCTGCAGGCAGATTCTTCCGGCGCAGCCGTTAATTAACTGCATCTAATTATATCTAATTAATCGCGTGAGACATAATGGGCGGTCATTTTAGACCTATCCACGTGGTAGTCACGTTAAGGGATTGTTGGAACACTAACTTCCAGATTAAAGTGCTCCAAATCTATTTATTTTTTATTTCAATAAATAGAAGAGAGAAAAAAAATTCTATACTAGCATGAATTATATTCTAAAAGAGGATCCACCCAAAATGTATTAATAATATGCGATTCATTTTATCATCACAACTCTGTTATGGCAACCCAAAACCACAATTACAAGCGCCAACATAGTAAATGGCCAATTGCATTGCCTCAACAGCAATCAAAACTTACGAACAACTCTAGCATCCACTGATCGATCGATTTTGCCATTGGGTTGGGCAGTCGTTCCTCGACTGCACCAGCTCATCACTCGTTAGCTCTTCGGCAGAGAGCTTAGGAATGAGCGCTGAGGTTGTCTCCAACTGGAAGAGCCTCCCAGCTCTCCACCAGCTCCCTCAACTTATCAAAACCCTAGAAAAACAGAGAAATATCAAAATTGCAATCTTCCCTTTTGATGAGGGAGGAGGACTGGGAATAAATTTAGTACTTACTGTCCTTGTGGCGAAGCTGCCAAATGATTCAGCCTGTAGACGTTTAGTCTTCCAGTTAAAGAACAGTGGCTCGAATACCTTCTCTAGGTTTTGCACCTTAACCTTATCCATGAAGCATTCGGCTAAAGAGGTCTGGTTTGGGGTCCCACCAAGCCATATCTGAAACAAAATATAAACAGAATTAATATCATTTGTAAGTATTTATTTGGCTGCTCGCATTGTCTGTTGCGGTATGTATCTACAAAAACACCGAGTTTTTCATGGATTAGACATGAAAACCAACATGACAAATTCTGCATCCCAGTCCGAGCACATACAGTGCTTGATATTTGTTTAGACCATGAAAGATTACTAGAAATTCTTTAGTGAAGATGAAGGCTGCAAGGAAATAACAATGTCCATGTCCTAGGCGATTATAGTCAAATTATTTCACCTAGGCGTTTAATCACTAGAGTTGTTCTACTATACAATCTTAGCTGCGACGTTCACGTAGTGTTAGTGAAAGAAAAAAAGAGAGGGTAAAACCGAGTACCTGATAGCTGTTTGGACCATCACCGACGAGTCCTAGCTCAGCCATGTAGGGTCTTGCACAACCATTGGGACAACCAGTCACTCTAATTACAATCGACTCATTGGGCGTGAGGCCAACCTGAAAAATAACAGGAATGTTACATCTACCACTTGTCTGGAAAACGTAAGAGTCACAATTGCCAAAACAAAAGAGGTATATCCTTACTATTTTATCACTATGCTAGGGCGTGAGGTATGATTAAGTTACCTTATCAAAGACAGATCTAACTCTTTTGAGAATATCAGGAATTCCTCTCTCAGCTTCGGTTGTTGCTAGTGGACAAAGTGGCAGAGCAGGACATGCCATTGCAGTTACATTAAGAAGATCGACCTCACTAGGTTGCTGTTAAGAAGATACGAGTATAAAATTAGTAAATTGCAAGGAAAGAGGAAAAAATTTGGCCACTTTTGGCTAACATTTCTGAGTATAATAGCCTAACAGTGAGGCAAACTTCCCTTCAACAAATATATAAATATATAAAGTGCTATTATTTTAATGATTTGCAGAAATATGATGACAAACTTTACCAAGAAACCAGCTTGGGCAAGAGTTGCAGCGATATCCTTTTTCCACGAGTGATGAATGTCACATAGAATCAGATTTTGGTTAGGTGTAATCCTCATATTGAGGCTATACTTCTCAATTATTTCTCTTAATGCTTTTTTCATTGCTCCTCTTATCCGCCCATTATCAATATGCAGTCCACAGAACAATGCACCATCACCCTGCAAAATCAGTGAAATACTGATAACGCAAGTACAAATATAGGAAGTATTAACAAATAAACAGAGTATAGGATTCAATTAGACCTGTTCCTGCCATCCAAGATAACTATTAAATTCCCATTCTGGTAATTCACGGAATGGCTTAAACTTCTTTCCATAATACTGCTCCACAACGGTGCGGAACTTGTCAATTCCCCATTCATTCAACAAGTACTTCATTCTACTGTACCTACGGTCATCTCTCCTCCCGTTTTCTCGTTGAGTAACAACAATAGCTTTTACAGCGTATAAGATATCTTCTTTTGGCACATATCCTAGAGGTTTTGCCAAACAAGGGAAGGTGGCTTCCACCCTGTGTGTTCTTCCCATGCCACCTCCTACCTACAAAAGCAATCAGAATAGGTTTAATAACATTAAGAGAAAGAGCTTAAGAAAAATACATAATGAAGTGTAAAACTTATTACGTAGATGTTAAAGCCTTGAGGTTCCCCATTATCATCAGAAACAACAACAACACCAATATCATTGGTCAAGATATCCACAGAGTTGTCAGTAGGCACAGTCACTGCAATCTTAAACTTTCTAGGCAAGAATTGAGTGCCATAAATAGGTTCTGGAGAATCAGGGAAATTTGTCCCATTTGAGTTGTCATTACGAGCTTTAACCACTTCAGCAGGCTCTGCTGACATAATCTTTTCTCCATCTACCCATAAATCATAATATGCACCCGACTGTGGGGTTAGAAGTGCAGCAATATTTTCTGCAGTTTCCTGAGAAAATAGATAGTCTTTTCTGGTATATGGCGCAGCAGGAGCTAATACATTTCTGTTCAAATCGCCACATGCACCAAGAGTGGAACCCATATTTCTAATAATCGTATTCATGACAGTTTTGAGGTTCTTCTTCAGAATCCCATGCAGTTGAAACGTTTGCCTAGTGGTCAAGCGGAGAGTACCAATTCCGAAATCATCAGCAAGATCATCCATAGCCAAATAAAGTTGATTGGGAACTTTACCACATGGGTTTTTTGTACGAAGCATAAACTGGTAAGCCTTTATGCCACGTTCATCTCTATTAGTTTGTTGATAACTTCCATGAAACTTTATTAGCTGGGTAGCAGCCTCATTTATGTTTGGGGCATCATTCATTATTTCCTCATTAAGAGGATATCTGAGGAAGTTGCTCTGCTCCTTGAACAGTTCAACCTTGCTTCGCTTGCCCTTAGAACTCTCTGGCTTTGTAGACTGCCAAAACAGAAGATCAGTGAAAAAGGAAAACATGAATACAAAGAATGCAGGTGTTACTGCTTAAATCTGTACACTAGGACTAATAAAAAAAAGTAATCTCACAAGAAGCCAAGTGAAATCTATTGCAATATCAATTTTGAACCTAGACATGAGATATCAACCAAAGCCGCATTCTGATGCCAAATACCGGTTTTACACTTCTTTATGTTTGCATATAAATTGCCCTTTCCCAAGAAAATATAAATTAAAAAAAAAAGCAGGCCATGTCATGTTAGTCCCGACAATTTGGATTGGATACATGCAATCTATAATATCATTAAACACTCATAGTGATTTGTGACTGAAGAATAGCACCAAAGGTTGTAGGTGGATAGAAAAGTTCTGTGATCACAAAGAGTATATGCAGAGTTTTTTCTACTTGGTTGTTGGTATAGCAAATTTCTATTTGCACACAAATCAGGAAATGCATTCATCTTCAGGAAGGTGACAATAACTACTTGAAGATTCATCACAAGCTATTAGAAGACGTTGCTGACAACAGTAGGGCAACATTGAAATTTTTATGCAAAAAGAAGCCAAACTTCTTTTTACAATATTACATTTCTCTGATTCACCTAATACCTCAACACTTCCAAAAAAAAAACATATCTCAAAAGCTGTGTCATAGGCTTCGAGATGTTTAGGAAAACTTCACAATAAACTAGGTTACCACATATACCAAGGTATTTCATGATGTGTGCTATAGAACTTTTTTCCTACCTAGACCTGACCTTGTATAATTCAAGAGTATAGATAAAAAAAACCTTGACAATATTAAGGTTCACAATATTAAAAACTAATGTAGAACCAATGATAGAAACACTGACTTCAGTTGGCAAGGACTAGTTATTAAACTAAAATTCAACTGAAGAACAGGGAAATGCAATGCGCACTTTGACTAATATTAGGATGTAAAAGTACAACAATTGTGGATCTTCTTAAGATCCTGAAAAAACATCCAAACAAAGCTTGATTGTATCCTTAGGAAGGATGTAGTATTTACACTTTCGTAGCTTCAACACTTGGATATTCTTCACTATTTCAAAAACAATAAGAAGAGTTTCATCCATTATTTCACAACAAATATTACATCAAAAAAGTGGCATTTAATAAGATGAACAACTGACTGCACTTTTTCCTAAGCAACCAAAGTACCTAACAATAACAGACTACACTTTCTCTAAGTAATCAAACAGCAATTGACTACTCCCACAATCAACTCTGTCTCTGGTTAAATTAGAATAAATCATCAATTACAATTAATCTAAATTTTACCTAGATGATATAGAGCAAAATTACAGAACATTTTTTCTTTGATACACTATTCAAATAACAGGGAAAAAAACCTAAGAGGGCAAAGCTGTACAAGTTTTTTGGCTTTTCATGAAAATGCAATATATCAGTTCAAAAAGTTGTGGCAGACAGTTGCAATTAAGGCAACTTAGTTATAACCAAATGACTAATAGAAGACGGGAAATGGGAGACAGCAGGAAGTTGAAAACATGAATAAAAAAAGAGAAAGTGATAATGAACATGGAGGAATAGTGTATAATCTACCCATAGCATAAAGAATAAGTGGCAGCAGTCACTTATAGCAAGATTTGAGACAGATAAGAAACATTGGCAATAAAAAAATCAGCATATAATATATGATATTGTTCAGTAGTGTATTCTATCAAAAACTTTTGTGGTCAGTAACCTCATTTCACCTTTTTCCATCCATATATGTCCATTTCACTTGAGAAAATTAACATAGTGGTAGCCCAACACTACAGTCCCAATTTTGTCCAAGCTAAATGGTTGATAAAATGTATAAATTACAATGTAAACATGACTAATTGGACATTAGCATGTCAACACTTTGATACCATTTAATACTGTAGTATAGACATTTTGCACACTCCATTTTGGTTAAGAATCCATGTTTACAAAATTTAGTCTTGAATTAAAGAGGTAGAGTTTTAACTAAAATGGACATACCTATGGTGAATCCAAATCAACCTAAATACAAGTTGCATTCATTATGCAGAGTTCAGTATTCCGGAAAAAATTTGTGTTCGATGCAGCTGAAAATAATAATGCAAACATTTATATTCAGCATCATATTTGACTTACCAAATCTCTTTCCATAATTTACATTGACTGGTTATCCACAAAAGTTAATGCAATATCATCCATGTTATGTCTCCATTCCGTGCCAAGTAGGCAAATCCATATATTGCCACAAGCCCGTTAAATGATAGGTTGAGAAGTGAAAAACAAAATAAATAAAACGACGAGGATGAAAACCCCGCCATCATAGAAAATTAGATATCTACTTCAGATTAAAGTATGAGGGACATAATTTTGTTGATGGGATTTCCAACCGCTTCACGTTCATAGCCACCTTACAAGAGAAAACGGAAACCCACGCCGCTAATTGGAATGGGAAAATGAAGAAAATACATATTCTTTGTCATGTTCTATAAAGATTTATTTATCAGTATTTTCAAGCAGTACCTTTCAAACAAAAAGAGGCAAAGACAGGCATTTCTAGCCCAGTATAACCGTCCATCAATTCAACCATCATAAGAACTAAGATGAGCGAAACACTTGCGGAAAGTAACACAAGAAAAACACGAATCATACGGTAGAAACAGCCCTGACAACCGAGGAAGGGCGCGATGAGGTGGCCACCCTCAACAGCCGCGAAGAAATCCGGTGCCGAATCAACCCGGACAACCTCATCCCGCAGAACTCATTGATCGGCGCCGCATGATCCACCCCAACTCCTGCGACACCCGCAACCGTCGCCGCCATTGGAGAACCGCAAGAAGAAGTAACCCTAGAGGAGAAATTTATAGTGCTTGGTTGCTGGCGCAGTGCAGCAGAGGAAGGGAAAACCCACTCTAGAAGACAAATCCAAAGTGCGTTGTTCTTCCTGAGGAGAGCAGTCGAAGAGGAAAGGAAAGAGTTTGGATCGCATGCCTAAACACTCCAATAGTGGACCGCGATATTTGTACCCGATTTTTCTACACCCGAGGCGTAGGTTGCATTAATACTGCAGCGCAATTCGTGGGTTCGGGCAGCTGAGGTGCGTGATAATAACAAGTCGGCTGCGCACCGCGAGTTCATTGAACGTGGACGGAATTGATGTAAAGGAGACTTATTTAGCAATTTTTAAAATGTCGATGATTAAATTAAAGTACTTCCAAAATGATTCGCCTGTTAAATTGAAATATTGGAGGGGTGCTTATGTAAATAAATCTCAAGGGTGTTTTGAAAAGAAATATTTCACTCCGGGGCTTTTAAAAAATTTACCGAGCATTAGAAAATGAACGGTGGATATTGGTTGCGCATACAAACTATTTATGCGGCGCGAAATGGATAAATTGAGACCCCGAGAGCGTTCCTGTTATCCGCGGTTTTGTTTTTACCCTTGCGATCGCCGGGAAGCGAAACCCTAGCCGGAGTTACCGATTCCTTGTCCGAGCTGTTCCTCACCGTTGTTGTGCTTCCTGAATTCGCTCTACTCGGCGTATCGCGTGCTGGAAATCGGCAAAGTTTGGGTACTCCAGCGACCTAGTTCTGGATTTCTCCCGATCGGATTTTGATCTCTTTCCTGGATCTTCGGTGGTCGAAGGATGACGGAAGACACCAGTCCGAAAGCTACCGCGGACTCCGTGGTGTCCACAACAGCTGGCAGGCAAAGGTACCCTTTCTTAATTCGGTACTATAGCTTCGGGGTTACGTTTCTTATGCGCCACATCTCGATTCAACGACGAGTTAAAGATCATGTTGGTTTTTTATTTTAAATAGATATAGAGTTTATGCAACTGTATTCCATTAGTGGCATTCCTGCTAATGTATTCGATTTCAATTAGTACCTCATTATCAAGAGTTAATGTGCCCAAAGATCCCTTCTACGTGTTATTTTTCGTTGAATACGTCATTTACTTGATTTCCTTCAAATAAGTTATTCCGTACTTTATTTTTTTTCTTCTGAAATGAGTTTATTTCTTATAGACTAGGGATGTCGCTTTGAATGCCTGGTGCCTGCATAGGATCACCCTAGTTGGTTCTCTGTTTTAAGAAAATTAGTGAAATCTTAGACCTTAGAACTTGGATATTGATACCTTCAAAATGATCCTCACTTTATTTCTCCTCTTTATGTAGTTCCTTGGTAGAATATGGTTTTCTATCAATTTGGTATTAGATCCATCTAACCTCTCCACTATTGTTGCCCTTCCGTTACACAACCATTTTTCTGTGCCATCCAAGGATTCAAAAAGGTGGCATGTGATCGACCAACCACATTGTGCATATGAGGTATGTGGGGGCATATGCAGAAGCTTATGTGATCAGTATTGAAATATTTAAACAATATATTTGAAAGATTATTATTTGCAAAAAAAACTGTGTAATATAACACTTACTAGTTGCAAACTACTAAATGTAGTAGCTCAAGGCTTTAAGTCTATTTGGTCTAGTTTAGATTAGTTTAATTCACAGTAAAAAATTTTAGCTGCATATGTAGTCTGCATTTGTCATATGTGGTCATATGCAGTCTTTGTCAAAACCCATCTAAGTGGCTTCATCCACAGCTCAAGCAGACACTTTTGAAAGTACAATGCCTTCTTTACCTTCATAATCTTCTGCTGCCACCTCTACCTCTCCAATTTTCTAGTCTTGTGTGATTCTCCAATGCATCTTATGTTGGAATGAATCACTCCACAAGTCTCAACATGTATCCTTGCTTGTCTATGCCCATTGCTAACATTGGGTGTCATTGATGCCTCACACCATAATCTCTTCATCACTTCTTAAAGCTTAGTTTTACCTTATTTATTTTCTACCAAACATGGGGGAAAACTTGGTTTAAAAAATGTGCATCATCTTAACTATATTTCAGAAGAAGAAATTCAATTCCAACAATGGCAGGAGGATTTCAATTAGATGCAAAGTGTGCAGTAGAACCCAAAGTCAAGATTGATGCTAGATATGAGAATTCAGAAACCAAATTGGGGAATTTGAAAGGGAAGTGAAAAAAACTTGTTTTTAAAAAATGTGCATGTCTTAACTTGATTTGGGAAGTAGAAATTCTTTCCCTCATGATGTGAGACAGTCTTCAATTAGATGCAAAGCAGACAGTAGAATCGATGGATATGTTTGATGCTAGATTTGTAAAGTTAGAAACTAAATTTGAGGAATTTAAAAATCAAGTGTAAGCTGCTATTGCCTAGGCATTAGGGGAAGGGTGGAGCAAAAGAACCTAAAGTTGTCCTCATTGGGATCCAAACTTTGATTATAGTTATTAGAAGCAACCATGAATTGCAGGCCCTAAGACTGCTGCAAGAGGCTAGAGGCCATTAGAACTAGCTAGGCTGTCCAGACTGGTGAACTCAACTATCTCTTGAGACTGTCAAGCTTATCATTGCTCTAAGAAGACTTGGAGCAAGGTGTTCTCACCCTATAATTTGATGTGAAAGTAGTTTGGGTGCACTCTCATCCACTTAATGAAGATTTGGTATAAGGCAATCTCCTATGCAAATGCAATTTGAAGGCAGTCTCAGTGCAATTTGATGAAGACTCAGTGCATGCACAAGACACTTGCCTAGCATCACTTGACAAAAGAAAGTCTAGGCGTTCCCCTTTACTCAAACTCGAAACAAGGCACTTGCTCACCATGATTCAGTTTGATGGAAGTCTAGAGCTATCCACAACAAGAAATCCTGTATGACCTACTAACAGAAACATTTCTAGAATATATTTTGCTCAACCTTGATATCAAAAGTTGTTTGAAGGATGATATGATGAGATACAATTCTAACAAAGGGTATCAAGTGAATGATCCCTCCAATTATAAGTATAGTTTTCCTTTATTTTTTCTAGAATAGGTTATTTGCAATAATTTTTCTTTAATAAGTTATATTCTTGGGTAAAAGAAACTGTGGATACCTAGAAATAATCACCCATCAGGTTCTTTTGTATAAAGCAGACTGATAAACATTAGTCATTGGCATTTGGAGGTCGATCTTCCTGAAGTCATCATCCTTTTCTTTCCTTCCACTTGTTCTTTCAATAATAGGATCTTAGTTTCTATCAAGAGTGAGTGTGAATGATATTGGCTGGCAAGTGATATTGCAATTTAAATTCTTCTCATCCATCAAATGAAAAAAAAAAAAAAACTAAATTACACCCAGAGAATACAAGGTTGTCCTGATGCTGAAGCTTTTGCCTCATGCATCTTGAAATATATGGATTTGGAATGTAACTTAGGTACTTCAATGCAAGCTTCTGGATGTCTTTTTTAAAGTATTTACAAATGCTGAGTGCTTCATTTTTTTTATTCTTGAATTCTTCATCTAACCATCTCCAAACACCTTCAACTTGACAAATAGAATCCAAGTTGACACTTGACATTTCTATGAATTACTTGTAAGAGTTGCTCATACCCAGGTCTGATTAACACAGGTCCATTTAACTTCATGAGAAATGGACTTTATGGTGATTTGAGGGAGGAAGTGAGAGTTTGTCCTTTGAACAGTTTAATGCTGGAGCTGAAATCATTCTTTTCTTTTTTACAGCTTACTAACAACTTTAGTTTTTGGTATTGCTGAAGCGAGTTCCACTTCTTGACAGGAAAAAG
>JBAMHZ010000019.1:25543-37764 GCA_037177395.1 Alpinia galanga | reverse complement strand
CAAATACTTTCTAAATATCTCATATCCTTCACCTTTTTTTGAATTTGAATTGTTGTCCACAGTAATTGCAAATAACTTGTTTTGAACCATTTGGTAAATGATTTTTTTTAATGTTGGATTTTAATATTTTTTCTTTTTTTGTACACATCTCTTCTTGATCATCATTTTCATTTTTAAGGTTGACGTGTTGATGAGATTCTTGTGTTGAAAAATTTTATAGATAAAATTGTTAATTTTGGGAATATTCTTCAACTTTACTTTTGCCTCTATCACTCGATGTAATTGATAAATGAAATCAAATAAAATTAGAAATTTAAAGAAAAATAAGTAATTGAATATGAGAGAAATGAAGAGTTGAGAAATTAAAAGTGTGTTGACAAAAAAAAAGTAAGAAGTGAGAATTAATTTGTGAAGGAAAATGAACTTGAAGTGATATTTATAGATATCATTTCATGAAAGGTATAAAAATAATTATAAATAATTTAAAATTTAAAATTTACGACACAATAAGCTTTTCATTATTTTGATTGTGACACAACAACTAAAATTTTAAATAACTTTTATCATTATATTATTGATTGTTGTAATAATACAATGAAAATTTTGAATTCTAAACGACTTTGATTTTTTGTACATGTTTAGTTTATTGTTGTGACTATAACATATCAATGAAAAATTTAAATTTTGAATAACTTTGATCATTTTGCATGATTTTGATTTTTGTGCATATTTTTTTATTATGATTGTGACATATCAATGAAAATTTTGAATTTTAAATAATTTTGATTATTGTACATGTTGATTGTTGTGTATAATTTTAATTTAAATTTTAAATGGCTTTTATTTTTGTACATATTTTTTTTATTATGATTGAGGCATATTAATGAAAATTTTAAATAATTTTGATCATTTTGCATATTGATTGATTATTGTGCATGACTTTGATTTGAATTTTAAATGACTTTAATTTTTGTACATATTTTTTTTTATTATGATTGTGATGTAACAATGAAAATTTTAAATTTTGAATATCTTAATTTTTGTGCATGTTGATTGTTATGGTGTAACGATGAAAAATATAAATTTTAAATAATTTTAATTTTTGTGTGTATTTATTATTATAATTGTAACACACCAATAAAAATTTAAATTTTATATGAATTTAATTATTATTCAAAAGTAAAAAACAAATCATTTTAAAAAATTTAATTCCAGTTAAAAAAAATCCTGTTCCAGTCCGGTTCTTGTTCCAATTTCGATTTCAGTTCCGGTTCCAAAAATTTAGGAACCAGAGCTAAACCATATCTCCGGTTTCCCATTTCGATTTTAGAATCGGAATAAAAAAATTGATTTCGGTTCTATTTTTTAGCCATCAATTTTAGTTTGGCTCACAGTTCAAACTGAACTATTGTCACCCCTACTCATGCTAAGACTCTCTCTTATAAAAGGAGAAGCATCCAAGTCAAAAGGTGAGGTGTGAGTCTTCTTGTGTGGAGATATTGTCGGAGTAGAGAGGAAGAGAGCGTTGGCGGAGAACACCAAAGCGCGACCAAAATTTAGTTCATAGAATTGTAAAGGTGGTTCGTGATTATAATCATCTTTCAGACAACGAGCAATAGATCGAACGATCTCTCCCTAAATCTCCATTCATCGACATTGACAGCAATTCAAAGAGATCGATCAGAAACCTTAATTTACTATAAGATTTTTAAATTATAACAATTTATCATATTTTAAATCCACAAATTAGTTATAAAGATCCAACAACACAACAATAAGAAAGGCAGGATATTCATCGACCTCAATGCTTCAGCCTTCAATAAAATGCATTTCAATTTAATTTAGCGAGTCAAAAAGAATATAATTCAATCAAACTAATAAAAAATAAAAATGCATTTATTTACGTTTGATTTTTTAATTGAAATAACGGACATATTCTTTATCTACCTTCTCTTTCTATCCTCGTCGATATTTTAAAAAACTATTTCTCTCTCCCTCTTTTTCTGTGCAATGGTAAAATAGGGTTAAGGTGTGGGGCAGCTCAAGTCTTGTTCCAATTTCGATTTCCGTTCTGATTTCAAAAATTTAAAAACTAGAATTGAATCATATTATCTGATTTTCTGTTCTGATTTTAGAATCAGAATAAAAAAATGATTTCGGTTCTATTTTTAACCATCAATTTTAGTTTGATTCACAATTCAAATTGAACTATGATCACTTCTACTCATGCTAAAGCTCTCTCTTACAAAAGGAGAAGCATCCAAGTCAAGAGGTGAGGTGTGAGTCTTCTTGTGTGAAGAGGTTGTCGGAGTAAAGAGGAAGAGAACATAGACGGAAACACCAAAGCGTGACCAAAATTTAGTTCTAAAATCATAAAGGTGATTCGTGATTGTAATCATTCTTTATACAATGAGTAATAGATCGAAAAATCTCTTCCTAAATCTCTTTCCATCGATATTGACAGAAACCTTAATTTACTATAAATTTTTTAAATTATACCAATTTATCGTATTTTAAATCCACATGATTAGTTATAAAGATCCGACAATACAACAAAAAGAAAGGAAGGATATTCATCGACCTCAATACTTCAGTAAAATGCCTTTCAATTTAAATTAGCGAATAAAAAAGAATATAATTCAATCAAACTAATAAAAAATAAAAATGCATTTTTTTACGCTTGATTTTTTAATTGAGATAACGGAGATATTCTTTGTCTACCTTCTCTTTCTATCTTTGTCGATATTTTTAAAAAACTATTTCTCTCTCCCTCCTTTTCTCCGTGCAATGGTAAAATAGTAATTTCCGGTTAGGCGTGGGGGCAGCTCAAGTCTAGTGCCATCAAATACGTCCCTTGGTTGGTCAGGTCGCGCAGCTGAGCGGACGGGTTAATAAATCTCGACGGATCTCCACGCCCTCAATTGCCATCCTGGCAGCATCACCGTCAGTTGTCACCGCCTACCCCGAACGCTCCGCCGCGAGCCAAAAACCCTCCTCTGCATCCAACTCCCTCGCTGGCTTGCCCTAGCCATGGCCGTCTGATCCGCCGCCGATCTCGCGACTCATGGCATCTTCCGCCGCGCCGATACGCTATGGCGGTGCTGCTTCCGTCGTCGGCACAGCCGACGCCCTCAACCGCATCCTCGCCGATCTTTGCACTCGGGGCACACCCAAGGTTTGTTTCCTCTAGCTACACGATGCTGTGTTAGTTTCCTCTACCTCCGGACCATATCATTTACTCGATTCCTCATCTCCGCTTGACTCGGATTCGTTGTGCAGCGAGACAGGGATACGTTGATTGTGTTTTTTTAAAATAGTCTTTGTTAACCTATCGGATCGGACGTTATATTACTGCGTTTCTTCTTTATACCTATCGAGTCGGAAGTTATGAAAACGAGCTTCTCTTTTCTAGGTTGTCGTGTCGACGACTAGTAATTTTATCATCCAAACTGTTGTTGAAGGAATGCCTCTAGGTTTGACTGCACATAGAACCTGAAATTTATATTTGATGCGGAATTATCTGTCAAATAATTTTAGGAATGAAGTAGTTTCTACTGGATGCCTTTTTAAATTAACTTTGTAGTCGGTATATGCATTATCGCTTTTTCTTGTTGCATATAGGACGGTGCTACTGCTTGCCTAAAGAAACTTGTTGAGGAAGCAGCCCGCGATCTCAGCGGTGAAACTTTTTCTCGGTGCATGGATCAGTTTTATGAGAGGATTGCTATCCTTTTAGAAAGCAATGAAGTTGCTGACAATTTAGGTGGACTACGAGCCATTAATGAATTGATAGATGTTTCATTGGGAGAAAATGCTTCCAAAGTGTCAAAGCTCACTACCTACATGAGGGTTTTGTTTGAGGTAAAGCGTGATCCTGAAGTCTTAATTCTTGCCAGTGAAGTACTAGGTCACTTGGTGAAGTCTGGAGGAGCAATGACAGCAGACGAAGTGGAGCGACAGGTTGGATTTTTTTGTTTTTGTTTTTGTATTTTAGCATTTGCAACAAGCATATCTGTCTTCATTGACAATTTTTTTCTTCATTTTCAGATAAAAAATGCCTTGGCTTGGCTACATGGTGAAAGAATTGAATATCGTCGGTTTGCTGCTGTCCTCATTCTCAAAGTAATCATAGTTATACCTGATAGTTCTATTTGCCACTGAACAAAACAAAACATCCTCTTCTAGTGTATTATTTCTTTATAAAGAAATTATATGTAGATTGGGAATCACTGATATATATATATATATATATATATCTTCTAATATATATTTCAATCTCTATTTCATTTAGTCTTTGCACATATTTTACATTGCAATTTGTAATTAGTAGTTTGTATATGATAGTTCAGTTGCAGGATAAAGTCCAGATAGCCCCAAAAGTTGGTGCCTACGACTTATTGTTGTACTTATCCTATGATTGTGATCTATTTCTTTCAATGTTGTCATATTCATATCCAAGAAAATAATTGTTTTTTTAATGATAAAACTGTTCTTTAAATAGTTCTAAAATTATAAACAACAGAATGTCACATTTCTTAACAATTTTAACAAATAGATTTTCTTTTTTTTTTCTTAACAAAAAGTTATTGGCTCAACTACTATTATTGTTGATATTTTCAATGCCAAAACTGTTCTTTAATTAATTTTGAATTTTCAATCAGCAGTGGATTCTTAAAAAGGTCTTAGCCCTACTATTCAATCGCATCCTCCATGGTTTTGTGATTTACATTCCATATTTCAGAGTGTTTTAACTTCTCCTATTCTTAGGAAATGGCTGAAAATGCATCCACTGTTTTCAATGTTCATGTTCCGGAATTTGTGGATGCCATATGGGTTGCATTAAGGGATCCTACTTTGGCTATTAGGGAAAGAGCTGTGGAAGCTTTGAGGGCATGCCTTCGTGTTATTGAAAAGCGTGAGACTCACTGGTGAGTGCAATGATATGCTTAGCATGTTTGACTTGAGGATTTTTACCATTGATGTGGCATCTTACATTTGATTTTTCCAAATCGACTCATTTTGATCATGCTATATATTAACAATGACCTGGTAGGTTTTCATAAATGGCAAAGTGCTTAGTGCTTTATGAATGTTTGCCTTTCCTTCCTGCTTTATGTTTTTTGGATTGGCCTAAATAAGCTCATAATGTACAACTTGTCTATATGATAGATCTACATTGTGTCTGTTCCAGCATTGACAGGAAATTTGTTGTAAGCATTTAAAGATGTTTTAGTTACACTTTTTTCATTGCAACTGATATAAAAAGTGGGTGCTATTAATGACGCTCTAACTTGTTATATTTAAAATTTAAGATGATGTATGCCATTTTTCTTTGACATGAGAATATTTGGTTAGCATTGACATGAGCAGGCTTTGAATGTTTCGTTGAAGCTGTAAAGTTGACTTCAAAAATAGGTGGCAAACTTGGGCAATCCCGATATGGATCAGCCCAGTTTGATTGAAATCAACATATTTTTGATTCATTTTCTGAGGAGAAGTCATTCATAATTGGTAAGCAAACTGAAATACTATGGGTTAACAAATAAAATATGTAAAATCAGAGTGGTTTGATGAATTGGCCAAAATGGTGAAAAACAGTGGAGACATGGAGTTCTTGCCACCATCATGTGGAGCGTCACAATGAGGGAGGAGGATCATGGCCGTGAGTTTGATTCTGCTGGTGCTTTTCTCTGATGGAGAAAGATTGCTGTGTGATCTGGATAGCTGAAGGACCAAGGTTGTGAGGTTGGGTTGGGAATAGGGAATGGATGCAGATTTAACTATTAGTAACTAAAATAGTCATATCTATGTTATTTGTCACCATTTAGTATTACACTAATTAGGGATCAATTATAATCAAATAAAGGGTAGCGAAGCTCCTGCCAATGCGCATTTCCGGAGAAGGATCATATCCCATCTGCCTTACCTTGCATTGCAATATGTTATTTTCATGACTTTGAGGTTATGGGTTTGAATCAATTATAATCAAATGATATTAATTAACATAGTCATAATAATTATAACTAAATTTACATCAAATCAGTAATGAGCTGACAGACGTATTATTTATCCTAACATTAGGTGATCATTTTTCATATTGGTATACATGTCATTTGTATAAGAGTATCCTGTTAATATCATATATACTATTGGTTATTAATATGGTTAAGTTAATTCGATCATCATCATCATCTTCAATAATATGATTATTTTGATTATTAATAGTGACATGTGCCGACCCCACCTAGTGGGATAAAACATGGTTATTGTTATTGTATTAATAGTGACATGTATATTAATGATTTTATGTTTTGATTATTACTTAACAGTTCATATATATTCCTAATTATATGTCATGGTTATAATCATGGTCATCATTATTTGTATAACAATATCATGTTAACATCAGGTATATATCATTAGTTATGAATATGATTAGTTTAATTTGATTATAGATAAGACAACCATGTTTTAAAATGGAGGACAACGTAGCAGGACAAACACTCAACTTCTAAAATGTTGTCAACTTATGTTACTTGAACTCGGGCATGAATGTTCTATACAGCTATGAATGGGGTAATTGAAGTGGCCAAGTATTGGAGCTAGGAACGCTATAAATTAGATCAGTGATTTACTGCACACCACTTTTCTTATTTGAGAACACTAGTTGAGCTCACAGAACACGCGTACATAATTAGAGCCATATATTCTCAAGGACTGAAGCTATACTTTCTTTGGGTCTCTTGCTGTTATACTTCTTAAATGTTTTTTTCCCTCATATAGTTGATTCTTCCCTTACTATTATCAGGTATTATTGTATGTGTGAAGCTGCACAGGTGGGACTTGGTAAAAATGCTTCTGTTCATAGTATTCATGGCTCACTACTTGCAGTAGGTGAACTATTAAGGTAACTTGCTTTTTTTAATGATTATTTGCTGTCTCTTTTGTCTTCTGGTTGTGATGGGTGTTGTGATATATTCTATTTTATTGGCACGAGAGCTTGCTATTTGAATGAATGAATTACCTTTTGATGAGTCCTAAAAAATTATTTTTCTTTACAATTTGGTATTGGACTTATCTAACCCATCTCTCCTTTCTCATTTTCCTCTTTCAGTCACCTTTGATGTGTCATTGCATGCCCCTCTGCATCTCATACATTTTCTTATCTAAAGTTATCTCTCTGATCTTGTCTATTGGAAGATATTAGTCAATCATGTACTCAACACCCAAGAATACCTCACAGGATAAGTCAACACCCACCTAACCATCTGTTGTGCCATACAAAATTATTGCTCTTTGATTCTCAATGTTATTTTGGAGTACATCTGCACTAACTAAGAGGTAGGATATCCTACCATTAGATTTTGAAATCCTCAACCTTATATCAATCAAGCAACAATTATATCATCACAAAAGAAAAGAGGAACCTTCCTGCATATTGCATTCCTTCCCCTTCTATAGTACTCTCGTGCTATGCTACCTCTCTGGGCCTTGGTAAATCCACCCCCACCATCTCCAAATGATCAATATCTTTGACTTTGTTCCCAAGATCCATCATAGGTTGGTTTTGAGAGCTTTTTGACAGGTTACTCTATTAAACATGGATTGCAGAGACTTGTATGTTGTCTGGTCTGATGAATGGAAATCCCTATCACAGAAAAGAAGTAACTCTTACCACTGCTCTGTCACCATTGGTTCTTGTTATTGTGTTAAACCAGTATAACAAAATGCTGATCTTAGATCTCATTTCAATTGATCTGTCCACCTAACTACTCACCTCTTGCTTTTGTTTCTGTAGGTGCACAAACACACATGAAATAAGTTCCACCTTGCATCCTGACATCTCCTTCCTCTTTTCTTTAGTTAATGGAGTAGATATTGTTTTCCTTCTGACAATGTTTCATCTCTGTTACCTCCTTCATAAATGACACCATAGTCTTTTGAGTCATTAGTCTCCAATAATCTCTGTTAAATTCAATGGCACCAATTATCTCGCTTGATTTCCAGCATTCCTGTTTCACATGGGCTCTTAATGGAAATTCATTCACCTTGATGTTGGTCCTCATGAGGAAGATTATACTACAAAATTAAGATTCTAAGTAATATGAATTCAATTATGTGGTCCTCATCTAGTTTCTGAACAACCTTGGTTAGTTTGACATCTCTACATCGAAGTTCCATCTAGAGCATGCAGGAGTTTTTTGTGACTAACATACTTTGAGCAATTTGGTATCTCTGAACATTACATTTTTTTCTTTGAAATTTAAAAATTTCACATCACACCAAGGTAAGATATCATTAATTCAAGGTTATTGCTCTGAGTGGGAAATGGGATTAACTAGTTCATTATTAACCATTCTCTTCTTATTACATTAGATGTTAGAAACAAAATGATGCTGTCTTACAGGAAAGTTCTTATGTGACATTCATCCATCTATATATCCACTTGATGGTAGAGAGCATTTTCCCTAGCGTCTTCAATGTTGGATAAATTGAATCAATTATGATTGAATTGCGTTAGGAATAAAAGAGAGATGGTGATGTCTTGATCTGCATATTAACATCGATATACTTTAAGGAAATTTCACTGATGGAATCAAGGTTCAAAGTGTCTGAAATGCACTGGTCAGCATTGGTGAAATTTATCATTTTACCTGCCAACCAGTACAGAAAATGCTTGGCACTGACATTGGCACTGTAGCTGTGGGAAGATAGGGGCAAAAAAAGTAAAGAAGAAATACCGAGGTAGAGGAGGAGAGGAAGAAACAATTGGGGAGAGAGGGTTGCGATGAGTGTGGTGGGTAGCGGGCGGCTGCAGTCAGCCGTAGGATGGCAAGCATGTGAATGGTGGATGACTGCGGGCCACTGTGGGTCGATAAGCATGTGGGCTGCCTTGGCTGGGGCGAGGGGGGAGGTTACACACTGCAGGTGGAGCCCTGTCACTCATGCTGGATGACAATGGTGCTCTGTAGAAAATGAATTTGATTGCTTTGGTGAATTACCTAGTGAATCTTACATCGATGATATCCTTTTCCATCATTGTTTTTTGGCAGCAGCTGTAGGATTTTGCTGTTGTATCTTCTTTCACCTCTCTTTTCTGCTTTGACTATGTGCAATATAATTTAAGTGATTTTTCCTAGGAATGCCTAAAATTTTCTCCTATATTCATCATATTACCTGAAGGATCCATGTTTATTAAGCTTCATTTACTTTTCAGGAACACAGGTGAGTTTATGATGTCTAGGTACAGAGAAGTGGCAGATATTGTTCTCAAATACTTAGAGCATCGTGATAGGCTTGTTCGTCTCAGCATTACATCATTGCTTCCCCGTATTGCCCATTTTTTGCGTGACAGATTTGTAACAAACTACTTGAAGGTTGAAGCTTTCATTTATTTGTTGTTTACACATAATTTCAGAACTGTATAACATCTGGCATGGAATGTGTTTGGTTATGTTTGATCTGATTATGATGGTTTCCTTGCTTCAGATATGCATGGATCATATCCTTGCTGTTTTACGGATACCAGCTGAACGTGCTAGTGGTTTTATTGCTCTTGGAGAAATGGCTGGTGCTTTAGATGGCGAACTCATTCCTTATTTGCCAACAATTACCCTGCATTTGCGTGATGCTGTATGTATGTTGTTTCCTCCTTGACTTTTTATTCAGAGTTTTTCACCAGATATTATGTAAAACTTGTAGATTGCTCCTTGGAGGGGAAGACCATCACTAGAGGCTTTGGCTTGTGTTGGGAGCTTTGCTCAAGCAATGGGCCCTGCTATGGAGCCTCATGTTTGCAGTCTCTTGGATTCAATGTTTTCTACTGGTTTGTCTATTAATCTTGTAAAAGCTTTTGAACAAATTACTCTCAGGTCTGGTTGAAAACTTAGAGCTACTAACCTTTTTCTGTTTGTCAATTTGATAATTTATGACCTAGCTAAATTTGTGCTTGCCTTTGTAGCATTCCTTCTTTACTATCGATGGTACAAGAACGCTTGCTTGACTGTATATCGGTTGCACTTTCAAAACCTTCAAAGCCTGGTGTTACTGGAACTCGTACTAATACAATAACCAATATTCAGCAGCTTCCGGATGCTACTGTCTCAGTTGTGCAACTTGCTCTGCGAACTTTAGCACAGTTTGATTTTAAGGTCGTCCATTGGATTTTCTTGTTTATGTGCTTATGCCTTCCTTAAGTTTGCATGAAACCTAATATGGATGTGTATTTTAGGGACATGAGCTTCTTGAGTTTGCTAGAGAATCTGTTGTTGTATATATGGAGGATGAAGATGGAAATACACGGAAAGAAGCTGCCATATGCTGCTGCAGATTAGTTGCAAATTCCTTATCTGTAAAATCTGCTTCACATTTCAGTTCAAGTAGATTTAATCGAATTGGTGGTGCTAGGAGGCGTCGCCTTGTGGAGGAGGTTTGTATACGTGTCTGTGCAATTATTATTCCATATGCTGGCCTTCTTAAGTTGCTTTTCCATTATTACAATTAGTTGCCTTATTAACATCAGTGCACAAAAACTTTCCTCAACTTCATGCTTAAAATCTAACAAACACCTCTTGATTTTTAGAAGGGAACTTGAGAAGTGTTCATTCATATGATTGTCCTTGATTAATTTACCCCAACAACACTATTCACTGATGATAAGTATCTATTCCACTTTTTTCTTCATCTTAAAGTTCTTGGAAGCCCTATTTCAGATTGTTTTGTACGTATGCTACTGTGAACGGATAACTTCATTCTACTACTAATATTTTGTTTGCCTTCCCTGCTCACGCCTTATGTATTGATGGTTTCACATAAGCATGCGAAGCTTCAATATCTTATAGTTTACCTAAATTATTTGATTCAAGATTGTGGCTCTTAGGAAGGTGACAATTGAGGGGCATATTATGATGATCTCTTCAAATAGGCAGACTTTTATCCCTTAATTCCACTCTGTTAAGAGTTGCTTGTTATTAAGCTTATCCAAGTGATGATTTTTATTTGCATTCATGGCATGTGGACAAAGCCGTAGATCATCTTCTACTCTTGGTGATGGAATTATGATAATTCGACCAATAGTCACAATGGGCTTCAACTTATGTTCTTACCAATGTAATATCCATTACAAATGGGTGAATATTCTTATCTTTTAGTCAATTAATGCTGGAACCTTACCTACTATTAATGTGGTTATATAATTTTTTTCTAGAGTAGGTTCAGTAGCACAAATTAAACTCACAAAACAAGTAGCCATCAAATCAAAATTGGAACACTATAAGGATGTTATCAATTGCTGACAAATGCCCTGTGCCTTAGGATCAATATTATCTTTGGGGTTTTAGTAGATGCCAGAATCATAGTTGTATTGGATGAGAAGGATTGGTGAAACAAAATCCTCAAATAAAGTTGAAAATGAGAAAGATATAGAAAAAAATATATAATATATGTGTTATTATATATCATTATATCCAATTATTAATATGTAACATACAAATAATGTAATATTTATTTTTTAAACTTATCTCAATTGACAATAGAAAATGAATTTTTTAGGTTGATTATGAGTGCAATGAATTCATATGAATCATGAATAGTACTAGAAGACATTTAAAGGGTGCATATCCTCTTGTAACATTGGATGAACTAGGAGAGTATATTCATAGCAGGTTAAGTTCTAGAAGGATGAGAAAAAATCCTAAGTGTTGCTGAGATGCTTTGATGTACAATGAGTTGTTAATGAACTTATTAAGTCTTAAGAAAATGTTTTGAATTCTAATTAGAGAGAATGGAAAGGAAACTTTATTGTTGCATCTTTATTAATGATAATCTTTATTTGGAAGAAGGTTAAAAACTAGTTGGCATCCCTTGGATTACTGTCATATAAAACCCAGTGCAACAAACAAACTCATAAGCCCTACCTATTTGGTGTCAACTCCTTATCTTGCCATTAAGCTTTTATTTAAGACCATATCATATATGGAAGTCATTTTTATATCTTCTTACTCTACTCTGTTCAACTTATCTAACTATAAAATTGATCAATCATATGAACATACTGATATTATCTTGACCTCCATTCAAGCTACTAGTAATTACTCTTGTATTTGTACATTAATTTGATCTCCTAACAGTCCTATGCATTCATCTTAACATTCTGGTGTCATATGAAATTAAAATTGTTTGGAGCTCTTACAAGTCAATATTCTGTTTTTTTCTGAAAGTAT
>JBAMHZ010000019.1:2940-18594 GCA_037177395.1 Alpinia galanga | reverse complement strand
AACTCTTATTGAATTCAATCCAAGTTCCCGTAGGATTTTAAAGTGATTCTATGTGCAACCATACTCTAAACTCTCATCAGCAATGTTCCCTAGTCTTGCACGGTTTAGTATTAAAATTCAGCATTCGTGTCAATTAGGATATATCCATAACTTCGTATAAGAGACTCAGAATCAAGTTTACTTACCATATAAACCTTTTATATACTTTTCTCTTTAATTCCATATCAATGATTTATAATTTCAACTTCTCTATATTTATTAATAAATTTCAACCAAAATTTATTGATGAACTTAATTGACTTTTATTATGATATTGATTTTCAAAAATCAACTATCACTGTGATTTTCTAAAATCAATATCAATATGATACTTATTTCAAAAATCAACACCATCTAGCAAAACTCAACATTAATATAGTATTAATTTTTAAAAATTAATATTATAAAATTTTAGGCTTTAGCGGAGAATTAATGCAGGAAATAAATGCGTCATTTGATAATTCTCAAACTAATTGTTGTGTACAATTAAATTCAATAAACGAATAAGTTTATTCTACTAACGGATCCGTTCGGGTTCAACCCGAGCCAGATATGCATCGTCATTTTTAAAGAAATGCGGATCTCGATTAGCCGACCCGATCCGCGTCCTGCAATTTTTTTTTGTATTGTTTGCATAAAGGCCCTTGTGCATCGCCGATATTTTAAGGGAGTCCATATTGGCAGAGAGGAACCCTCGTGCCGCTTTATTTCTTCTTCCCCTTTCGTTCACCTGTTCGATCGAATCAATTGTGTTTCAGTGGGTTTTTTTACTTTTTGTTTTTTCTTCTTCTTCGATCGAAGCATGCGCTCGATCTGGGTTTTCTGGTGTCGGTTCGGGTTCTGGATGAGCAATTAGAGGCGAGATGGGTTCTAGAGATGAGAACGGCAACGGCGAGCCGTGGAAGGAGAGGGAGCGCGAGAGGAGGGCTTGGCGCGTCGCTCTCTTCGGATTGGTCGGCGTCACCGCCACTAGCCTCGTGGTATGATCTTCCCTCGCGTCCTAAGGACTTCCTGTTCCTTATTCTTGGAGATTGTTTATAATTTTCTTTTCTTTGGTTAAATTGATTTTGTATTGTGGTGGAGGGAAAATAATGAATTCGAAATAGAAAGAGCATGATCGTTTTGCTAGAAAGATTGCGTTTTTTTTTTCCGTCTTCCATGGATAACGCAATGAATCACTGTCGATTTTACCTCTGCCTGTGTTTCACTAGACAATTCTACACATTGTTTGATCAGCGAGCTCAGCATTCTTTTGAGTTTGAATGGAGTCTAAACAAGGATCTTTTTTCCTATGTTGAACTACCCGACCAACCCTCTTTTGATTTTCTTTTTCCTATTTTTTATGCTGAATTTCAAGTTGGAGATGTGAAGTGAAGTTGGAATTGCTCTAGTACTATAACGGGGTCATCAGTTTTGAGTAATGCATAAACTTTGAAAATGCTTTGCCAATTCCAATGTACTTTAATAGAGACTGTTGAGTTGTAATTGATTTTATTGACTAGTGTATTTTAATGAAATGAATTGATCTGGTAAGTTTTTTCAATATCTGTGGAGTAACAAGAGGCAACTCTAAGCTTATACACCTGATTCACAATTTAACAGTGTTCTTTGCTTCAAGACTGAAGAAGTGGTCCTTGCACTTGTTTGAAATCTGTTCTTTATTTCTTTCTATTAGAGAGAAAATTTTGATTAGTTGCTTGCTATTCTGTATCAGGGAGGGCAATGTTTAATCTCTCAGGTTTTTATGGTTGCCTTTGACATTTGTTTATATGCATGCCATGATCATGCCTTGCTTTCCTAGTTCCATTATAGTGCTAGTTGTAACCATTCAAGTCTTACACTCCTCTTCTCACTGATCAAGAATCTTTCTCCTCCTCTTTGTACTAAAATTGGCTATATTGGAGACCTAGAATCTTGAAAATTCTTCCTATTATTTATGGAGTTACTCTGGGTTAACTTTGGGTTTCAACATTTCAGCATGGTGATGGTTAATGTGATATAGTTTGTAATTCTCAGGTGCTATTGTGTCCATATACTCCTTGGTAAGTTAGTGTTATCTTGCTCATGTAGCAACTTAACTGGAATATATGTGGTCTTTGGCAGGCTGGTCATCTGCGCAAAACTGCTGAATGGGTATACACTCAGGTATAGTAATCTCTGGATTCTTTAACTTTTAGCGCTGCAACTAGTATTTAAGGCATTCTTAGTTTTGCATGGAATCTCTATTGAAATAAATGCTACTTGTAACAAATGTTAATGTTCCATGCCAACTATGCTGGTTTATCAATTAATTACCGAGAAAGTGGAAGATAAAAAGGTTCAGTTACAAATCACTGATACCATAATCGATGGAAAAAGACTAAACATATCCACTATCTGAGAAGCTTATAAATTTTAATATTCTGATCAAGTTGAATGCAAGTATTTCCTATTGTAAGTTCTAGTACTAGGTTTGAATGGATGTTTTTGATACTTTTTCATTTTTTGGACCTTATAATAATAAATCATCATGACTATTTTTTTTTAATATGGAAGATAAGTTGTTTACTATGATAAAAGGGATTTATTTATATTAGTCAGGAACAAACTTGAAGGGGAGCTTTGACGCAACAATAAAGTTGATGTTGTATAACCTAGAGGATACGGATTCGAATTATAGAAACAACCTCTTGCAAAGTAAAGTAAAGCTGTGTACAATAGACTCTTTCCTGGGATCCCTGCATTGACAGGAGCTTGGTGCACCGGGCTGCCCTTGGTCAAGAGCAAAAAGTGGAAAAACACAACCTGCGTAGCCAAAAGGAAACAAAACATCAGCAATGATCAGTTAAGCATGATTTATAGTAACAAGAAAAAAATATTAATTCATAAATCCAATCAGTCAATAAAGACTCGAAATCTGCTATCCTCAATCAGATAGTGAACTATCGATTTGCAATCCCTGTCTAACTAGATCTCTTTCAGAAAACTCTTGCAAAAGAAACTGGGTCTAAGCATCTATCTTTCTGTTGATTAACCATAATGATATTTCATGTGAAATAAGGTTGAGGCTTTTCTAAAGAACATATTGGTCAATTTCAAAAGTACAAATTTCTGTAATGTAGTTTGGCAAAACTTATGACAAATTGTAATTGAATATATGTCATCCTCCCACTATGTTTTACAATGTCATGCGTACTCATCTTTGTATCAAAATAAAAAAGAGCTAGGGACAAGAAATTAACAATTAATGTGCAAGGAACTATTGCTTCTGTTTTGTAGTTTACTAATAACATTATTCTCTCTTTTGTCAGTTGAGCAGATTACGGTCCACTTCAACTTGGAGCAATTCAACAAGTAGTTCAAGTCATGAAGGTTTCAGACAAGAATCTTGGAAAAGATATTACCGTATTAGAATGCAAGAGGAATATGAAGATGAGAGGGAGAGAGTTGTAAGTTATTCTATTCATCCTTACGTCCATCTGTTTTTCTACAAAATATTTTTCTCAAATGACTATGGATGAGATAATGATTGTCTTTTTTCCACTAAACCACTGCACACATTTTTTTCTTCAGAAAGTTGGTTATATCTTGACTAAAACTGGTGAGGTCAATGGAGGGATAAGATCCATGTAGTGGATCCTAACCAGGTGGGACTCACATGGCTTGATGATTAAACATATCTTGGTTATATACCACCTAGCGATTGATTTTAACTGGTCTATTGTGATCAAATCCACTCCAAAAACCAAAATATTAAAAAGAGCGTGTAGGCCGCATGTATCAGCCCACTGCATAGCGCATCATGTGGGGCCTCCATATATGGCTGTGTGTAGACAGCATGGTGCATCTGATCCTGCCTATTGAAGCACCACATACGTTTTATGTGATATGGTCCCTTTGCCCAAAGGGGTAATAGTATATGTGCCACCTAGTCCACTTTTTAAAAACCATGCTGAAATCCACATAGTTCCTGCCTTGTCCCAAATTTATTTATTCTCCACATGGTGGCCCAGTTAACCTAATCATTGGGGTTTGAATCAGTTGGGTAGGCCAAGAAGCAACCAGTGTCAGAATGTTTGGCTTAATGGAGTGTGATCAATAGAGAATGCTAGGAATGTGTATAAGTTGCTGAACAGATGACCTGGTCGGTTGTTTTACTTGTGTAATTTTTCCATAGTACTTTTGAATTTGATGCACTTGCTTGCCTCGAGGACAGATGCAAGTGGTACTAGGCAGAATTATATAAAACACTTTTTTGGACATTCATATTTGTCTACTTTGCCAACAGAAGTTCCATAATGTGTATCTTGTGATAATTAAAATTATTCTTTGTAGTGTTATTGTCCATGCTACTTCCATTGTTTTGAAAATAACTGATGATTATGGGTTCATTTTTGTTTTATGTAGGAGCGTATAAGACGAATGCAAAGTGTATTTAACAGGGAGAGAAATAGGCGTAAGACCTATGGCAGTTGGACACAGAATGATCCTGGCAAGTACCAGTATATACCACGTGAAGATTGGTACTACGAAGCAAACACATCTTACAGTGACCATAAAAGTAGTTACAAATCCACTCCAAATTACAGGAGGCATTACACAATGTCCCATCACTACACAGTCTTAGGTCTTGACAGGTAGTAACTGAACCACTCTTTATTTATTCCTAGCAAATAAACACGATTTTCCACTTGTACTGCTAGACTTATTTTCTGTGTTGTGAACGACTTGCATATTTCTTGGCTCACAGTTTTCTTAGTTAGAGTAGCTTTTTTTTGGCTTGAATATTGTATAGGGAGCGGATACACAATCAGTAAATTATATAATAGAAAACCTTTGCTCATTAATTAGAAAACACTTAATTTGTTAGATTACATTTGTCACTCAGTGAATCCATGGGAAACAACAAGAACAAGAAGAAATGAAAAAAGACAAGAATCCTGCATTGTAGGATGCAGGTAAATAATTTGGTTATGTTCCATCAAATAACTGATAAATAGATTGAGATTTGTTGTTCCTTGACATGAATCAAAGTTTGGCCCTTGATTGACGTGTAACAAGAATTTCCCCCCTTCATGATATACTTTATGGAATCAATTACTTCACAAGGTATTTGGTTTTTCAGAATGCTATGATACGTATGCAGGCCATTGAAGAAATTAGGTGTAACTTTGATAAAAGATAAAATTAGGGATAATAGGTTAAGATGGTGCAAATATGTCCATAGGTGATTAATTATTCCATGATTAGAGGAGTTGAATCAATTTCATGAAATGTAAGGGATAGATGAAATGGTATGAACATTATTTAATTGATCAAAATATTACTAGCAATTTAGGCTTGCATAGAGTTCATGGAGCGATAAGATCAATGTAACCAACCTCATATAACGGGAAATAGTATACCCTTGTTTTTTTTTTAATATTTGCATTAGCATTATATTCCCATAATCTTTCTCCATTTATATTGGAGGGACTCTAGGATAAAAACATGATACGACAATAGATGTTAGATAGCTATTGTTTTAGGATTTGTGTACTCGAAAGCTAATTAGTTTTGTGCTTCTTCCCATAGGACAAGAGCAGAACCATATACCGATGCTGAGATAAAGGTACACCTCTCCATCATCCAATTGTTTCTTCTTATCTAAATGTTGTTTCAACTTTAGCTAATATAATATATAAATGTTTAGGAAATTGTTGAGATATCTATATAGTATAGAAAATTGGAAAGCAGTAAAGTTGTGGTCGTACAAAAATGGAGAAACTGTTTAACTAAAAATTGACAAGAAATTTTGAAGCGTTACCATAGTAGTATAGTTCACTAAAAGCAATATTTTATTGATTGTTCACATCTGTTGTTCACGTTTAGTTTTTTTTTCCCCTTCTAATTTGAGCTCATCAACATTGACTAGGTGATGCTTTCCAAACTATGTTAAACAAATAAATTAAAATTGATCCAACAGATTACAGTAGATTGGATCAGGAACAATCCTGTGTTATTATTGTCTAGCTTCGCCTGAATGTTTAGGCGTACAGGGATCAGCTCTATAAATGTCTTGTTTTCTTTCGATATTGTCTGCTGACTTGATTTTCATGTATGCATTGCAGTCTGCTTTCCGCACAAAAGCAATGGAGCACCATCCTGATCAAAACCAGGAGAATAGAGGTAATAACCTGTTTCTCATCTTCTTTGTAAAGAACAACATATCTAATATCGTGTCCTGAATATGTTGGTTACAATATATTTGATGATGGAAGGCATTTCATTGTTCTTATTGCAGTGGCCGCAGAAGCAAAATTCAAAGAAATTATGATGTCCTATGAAGCTATAAAATTGGAGAGGAAAAATCAGGGGTGCTGATATATATATACTCATGCGTGTAGATATTGGTCATTTCAGAATAAATAAATATTCAGGAATACATTTGTGGGAACGCTGAAATGGTGCAAACGTTAGTAAATTTTGAGCACAGGAGCATTGGTCTTCCATGGTGCCGTCGACAGTGAAAATAGCAACTCAAGTTCATTTCCTTCCCTGAAGTGTTGAGCTTCAGCAATTGTTTTTTCTTCCCTCTGGAAACTTACTTTCCTTGAATATTTATAGTGGCTGCTTTGCAAACTCTTCTATTCCGAAACTTCTGCTGAAGTTCATGTTCTAATCGATACTGTATTGAGTATCAATTACTGTAAAGTGAGCTGTTCCGTATAACTGATGCCCATCTGACAGTACAATTTTTATGGGGAAATTATCATTTGAATAAAGGTTGGTTCCCTTTTTTGTTTTTTGCGGATGAGTTTTCATGGCGACATAAGTTCTTAGGATAAGCATGATACCTTCCTCTACCATTTTTTAGTTAATCTTAGTTGTTAGTGAATTTGTCAGCACTTCTAGCACCCTGCTGTTGATTTGCATTTGTACTAGTAATTACGTTGCCACTTATCCAAGTTTTCACTTGGAAAATCACTTTGTGAACTCATTAACACCATGATTCTATGAATGTTTAATTCAGTTTGAAGATATCAAAGAACTCAAGCAACAGCTGAAAAGCTGAGGACCGAAAATTTGTGAAAAAGTCATGGGACGATGGTTCAGATGAATAGAGGTGTTCATATTAAGTTTGTGTTGTCTTAATAAAATCATGTTTACATCAGCGATGGATGGGTAGCTCAAACCAATCCACTTAATTCTTGATCAGTAAATGGATTGGAAGCCATTCTCCGGCTCTCATCTCCCGATCCTGCCTTCCATCATTATATACAATTAATAACTACGATTTCATCTCCAAATCCCCAAAGAAAGAGAAATGCAAGGTTGCCAAAATCTCATTTCACAATATTAGAGTGAATAATGTTTGTGGAATCCAAGCTCCATTCAATCTGAACAAGTTCAAGAGACATGCTTACAACAGAGAAGAAATTTTGACATAAAAAATGGCATTTGAGGTTCAATACGCCCACCTCTCACTCACAGAGGCATCAATTGGCGGGGGGAGTCCTATAATATGCGGGAACAGTTACAGGGAAGAACATTTGCCGAACCCCTTCAGCCTTGATGATGGGGAAAATGATACCTGATGCACCCTGCAAAGGCAGAAGACTTACCTGTGAATGGTTTTAGTACTAAACTATGGCTCCGCAATGAGGATAATCTATTTGAATTTATGAGAGAGAGAGAGAGAGAGAGATTTCAGTTCAAGAAGGATGCACAAGGTTAGCATACTACTTACAGAAATCAGTCTAGCTCCAATCCACATTCGTTTTAGAGACGGAAATGGCAACAATAGACGCCCAACACCAAATATAGCAACAGCAAAGAAGTGAGCAACCAAACTCAATGGCCTAGGATTCAGGCCTGAGAGCAACGAAATGGGCCCATTTGAGAAAACACCGCCTAGATTTAGATAGTCGAAACATGCTTGGCGCATTTCATTCCTCGCTTGATCAGGTGATGCACTAAAAACCTTATAGAGAGCACCAGCCAGAGTATTGATCGTAGAAGCAACTGGCTGCAGAAATGAAGAGGTAATCACCATCCTAAGAATACCAGTGTGAAAGTAAACAAAGAATATGATTTTACATGCAACATATTGGATTCAAACTGACTACTAAAAGGTGTCAGGTTTACCTTCCGTAAGGTGTAAAAGGATTCCAAATATTTACAGAGAGAAGGAGCATCATGGAGATCACGAAGAGGCCTAAGAAGATTATTCAACACGACAATATCAGACAAGGCCACGGTCATTCCTCCACCAGTTAGAGGATGGCGCATATTGAAAGCATCTCCCATTAACAGTGCTCCGGGTGTGGGGTGTGGGACTGCTGGCATGCTCCTATTTGCCATAGTTCTGATGTTTCCTTTGTCAATAGCCTTTATAAAAGCATCTTGCAGTTGCTCAGGAAGCTATTGAATGCACATTGTGTTAGCTTCAGTGTATATATTCATATTAAGAGGGTGCATAAACAACCTGAATCGATGCAAAGACCATCCACCCGGAAACACACTTCATAACTAAAAGCAACGGAAGCACTAAACAAGGTTTTTTCAAACTACCTGAGGTGCAACTAGGGTCTTCAAATAGCTGGCCATTTCACCATTTGCTACAGAAGGTACCTTCTGTCCTGGCACATCAACCAAACAGCGGACCTCTGTGCTACTGATTGGATAGAACAAAATGGGTGAAGGATCAGCCAAGATAACATGCCCATGGTTTGGGAATGGAAGTTGGCAGTTCTCTAGAATTAAACCAACAAAAGAAGAGGGTATATCAACCTGCAAAAAGATGCTATCAAATCACTGCAGCAAGTTCTTGTAAACTTTGTTCAGTAAATCTTACAGAGAAGAGACAGATAATAGGCACACTCATCTGCTGAAGCAGAGAGACCGAGTGTTTGCACTGTTATCCTATGAGCCAAGAAGCATTGCAACCACAAAGGTGTGAACTTTTCCAAGAGCATAACCCGAGAAACCTACAGAATCCTTGATCATGAAGCTCAGGAAGAAGGGACCAATAAGCAGTCAACCTATTGTCCTATTATCTTTGGACCTGAGCAGTCTAACTCAGACTTTCTTATAAGGAGCCACCCATGCAACCTATATTGACCAGTGTCATTTGTTCATAATCGCTTGAGTGTCCTTTTGGACCAATAACATATTAACTTTTCCCACACTAGAGGAGGCTCGCTTGGGCAATTTAAGGTACACAAAGTTGTAAGACCTCCAAGTTGAAGTTATTGCCTGATAGTTCTTCAAACTTGAGCATACACGAATATGCAAAATGAAAATGGTATCTACTTATAGGATATTTGTTGGTAGTATAACTCACAATCATCGATATAGCACCAATAGCAATATGGCAATTGACAAATTTCAAAAACTTACAAAAACATAGCCTTTAGACGAAGTTTTAGATAACCAAAGTTGTGCTGCTAGTTGCAGACATCACAAAGGCTGAAGTATTATTATCTTATTTTACCTTAGGAGAGCAAAGGGACTTCCGCAAATTTGAAAAGCAGCCATCACATACAATTGTAAGAGGTGCAAAAGCTTTAAATTCGTCACCAGCTTTATTCTTGTAGACTACCCCCTTCACTGTTCCATTCTCTTCAAGTAATGATGTCACGGTGCCCTGTTCCAACTGCACACTGAAAATATTTTTGGATCTAATGAACTTTGCATTTCTCTTGATAATCCACAGTGATGAAATAAGGCAAAATTAAGCATAACAAGAAAAGATATTTATTTGTTGCCTAACTAAGCATAGCAATACTATAGAGAACTAAACATGCCATTAACTTAAATGTATTATTATCAATGCTGCATGCCGAGCTTCTGCACCAATAGATCCAAATGAATTTACTCAATTTAGATTCAATTAAGAAGTTAGAAAAATAATCAGTTACAAAGAATTCTGTTTCATAAGTTTGAGAAATCTGAAGAAGGAGAAACTTGTGGCCTGTGGTATACTAAATCTATGATGATGAAGCAGGATAGTAAGTCTTTGGTGGTTGGAACAACTCGCATGATCTATTTTCATATTAATGTTGTGACATGGTAGTAGAAAAATGAGTACTTGGGCAAAGATGCAGCCTTCTCACGCATCCTTTGTATGAACCTCCCATGATGAAAGCTCCTCCCTGCAACATCAGAATGAAACTTTTCCAAAGGATAAGCAAGTTTAGTATTTCTCCCATCTTTAAAAAGAGCATAACCAAGCACTCGTTGAGCATCAATTTCTTCAACACAATCTGGTGAAGTGACAAAAATAAAGCTTATGAGACGAAGATCTCCTAAATAACAATCAGATTATATATAATCAGGAAAGAATAAATTAAGTGTTTGCTCCAAGTTGTTGAAATTGCAATATGAATATAAGACAGACAATTTTTTTTTCTGGTGTCCAAATCATATAAAATACAGAACAAAGACAGTTTTTTTATTAATTACCCTCAAGGCCCAACTCAACCAACTTCAAGTAGCCTCCAGGTTGCAAAAGTTCACCAACAATTCTGTCAGGTTCTGTTAAATCTCTCTCTATAACGTGTACACGTCTTCCATCCTACAACCAATGTAATTGAGAAGATATGTCATTCATGAGGCTTAGTTACTGTCAAACACAAGTATCTAATATAAGTTATCAAAATAATCAAATTATTGATTAACGGCAAAATTTAGTAGTAAAAGAGGAATAATTACATCATCAGAAAGCATAATATAGATAGATGTGCACTTTTTTAGAATATGACATGCATCACCAATGCACCTGCAGTGAGCTGTGACACCGCAACAACCCCTCTTGCAACAGTCAACTTCACCTTACCTTGATGGCTAATAAAAAAATGAATTGATCTATGCTTCCCTTGGTTTCCCATGTACTCTTTGTTTCTGGATTCAAAATAAAAACACATCTATTGAAAAGATGATTAACTGTATGGGAAATGCACCTATCCTTCTTGCATCTATGAATGCAAGACATGCATTGGAAGAGGTTTTCACTACAGGTACTCCTCTCTCAAAAGGAGAAACCTGTTACAGACCTTGCAACCAAGATTTATCCTTTGTTATTTTTTTATATTGGATTGTTGTGTTCCAGGCATGGTTTAAAATTTTAACCCGTATCGGAGTTTCGATTCATGAACAAAATGATACGGTCTCAGTCCTGTGCCGATAACATTTCGGTATTTTTTAAAATTTTAAAATATATTAATCAAAAATAAAATTTTTTAATTTAAATATTAAAAAAATTTAAAAAAAACTTGTGGGATCACGGTGCCCCTATGACCCTGCAGAGGTCGTCGCGAAATCACGGCAGTCTCTACAACCTCGTAAAAGTCACGTGGCAATCCCAAGGAGTCGCCATGGTATCGCAGCGTTGCTGCAACCCTGCGAAAGTTGCAATAGGATTGTGGCAACCTTCATAACCTCGCAGAGATCGTGTGGCGATCCCACAAAGCTGTCGTGGTATCACGACGCCCCCGCAACCCCACGAAAGTCGTCACGGGATTGCAACAAACTCCGTGACCTGCAACAGTCGTTGCAACATCATGACAGCCTCCATGACCTTATGGAGTTGCTGCGGGATCACTGAGCCCCCCCCTGACCTCGTGGAGTTCACCATGGGATGACGACGACCTACAATGCCAAACAAGTGGTGAAACGGCCAATTCCGTTTGCATCGCCCGACATGATATAAAATTTTAAACCATCTCTATATGAACATATATATAAATACATAGATAGAAAGAGAGAGAGAGAAAGAAAAGAAGAGAAGAGGATCGACCTCTCAACTAACCTCAAAACACAAAACCCTTTGATATTTGATGGTTAATAACTTCGCTTACTGTGAAGCCCTAGATGCATCATTCCTTCAATTTGACAACTTGTGACTTTGCCTATTCAGTTGACACCACTCTAGCCTCAATTTTGGAGTCAATGCTACCAAAGCACAGCCAGTAGAATCAACCTAAATAAGGTAGATGCTCAAATAAGCTACCTTAATCACCCATGCCTAAACATGGAATTGTCAAATCCACAAAGGCATGCAACTTATTTGTCATCTTTTTATCTCCTTTGGTAGAAGAAATACATCGAAGCTTGCATGTAGTAAAAAAAACAACCTCCTCCAACACAATATGACAAACTCAAACACGCAAGCAAATGGACAAGAGTGATATATCATAGTTTGGCATAAGTCTACTCCATGGAGAATGCAAATTTGAATGATATGAGAGAAAAAAATAAAGAAATTTGTGCAAATTGTTTCCCAAATCATTTACATCATCCTCTTAATCATTGATGAAGTTTTCTTTCACATCAACGGAACAAGTAAAGCGTCTCCTTCTGCTGTCTAGAGACTAAAAACTCCTTTCAAGAAGAAAACTCTCCTCTTTGAAGCTCAATAATCTCCCAGAACCTTTGCATGCTGCCGCTATTATAGCACACTTCTAGAGATGAAATCATGACAATGGCTGTTGCCACCGCTAAAAATTCCAAAACGCTTTTGGAAGAAAAAAAAAATGAAAGGTTCTGGTTGTGTGGCATTAGCCTGTAGGCAGCGCCTATGGTATAGCGGTCCCCCCCACAACAGTGCATACCTGTTTGCATGCAGCACTGGGCTCCCCATCCAGGCTCAAGAAATATACTCTGGAAGTGAATTCCGTAAGAAATCAACTTTTTACCATTCAGTTCACAGCATCCCAAACGATTCCGGGTCTGCAAGGGGCATAGGAGAAAACTCTCCACCCAAAAAGAAATGGAAAACATCTGGCATTGTCTTATAATTTGATTGGTACCATGATTTCATATTTGAAAAAAAATACTTGAACGTACGAATTAAGATGAAATTCACGGTACTAGTGCCGTGGGCAATAGCACCACATGCTGGCCATAAAAAAATATATGTCACCACTGCACGAAAACTGAGAGAAATGTCCCAATACTTCTCAATCAACCACTACGGCCAATAACCAAAAGCAAGAAATTCAAAATCCCCGAATCAACATCAAGGAACCAACCAAGTTAGCGGACAATCAACAGGAAAAAGCTTCATCACCTTCCCGAGCGTGTAGGTTAGGGCAGACCCAGCGACCCCAGCCCCGACGACGATGACGTCTGGGCCTCCACTCCCGTCGCTCTCCCAGCCGTTTTGCACTTTTCCGGTGACAAATGGATCTCCAGCGTCGACCGTCTCCCTCCTCCGGCTCTTCCGTACCCGGATTCCGGCGATAAAAAGAAACGCCAAAATCGAGCTTCCGATGACCGCTAAGAGAGAATGCCCCGTCATCTCCCTCGCCGGAGAAGCCCTTTCGACCTCCACCTCTTTCTCGCGATCTCCACGATTTATGGTCCGCGCTAAATAGCGGAGATGAATATCGTAAAGGTTCCCGTCCTCCGCGGTGGACGTATTTCCTTGCGCTTCACCGGGTTGGGTCCTAAATCCGAACCAAACCGATTATTAGACCGTAAACCAAAACCCAAACTCTTTTTGGTTTCATTGCCAAGGACCGCGGGCCCACTTGACGCTGTCCGAGCTGGAAATTTCAGCCTTCTCGTGAGCTGGATTCGAGATTTGGACGGCAGCTAAGAGGGATGAATCAAGCCCTCCATCAACGAGGAGCGCCAATCTTGAGGCGGGGCGGCGGTCGAGATTCGTGCTAAAAGGCGACAAGGGACACGTGGGTGGGCCTGAGAGAGAGATCTTACCATCGACGGCTGCCGGATTTAGGAGATTAATTAAGTCTTAATGGTGATTAGACGAATAAATAATGCGTAGGTTCGGCGAACTTTGACCGAATGTGTACCATCCAACGTGGCAGTCGGCGTGGAATAAGGCACTTTCTCGGGCAAATGCTAAAAATAGTTTTCTTTTCTTATCAGATTTTTTTTTCCATTAATTATTCATTTAATCTGGACGAATCGGTGGATCGTGTCCCTATGACGTCAGGCTGGTCCGTCCGACACGGCTCGTGTCAGCAAACCCCTCCCCTTTCGATGGAGTTCGCTAGCTGCGACGTGGGGGCGTGGAGGGAGGCGCTCTTCGCCTACGGTGTCGGCCTCTCCCTCCTCCGGAAGCCCGACGTCTTCCCGCTCGACGGCTTCTACCGGACTGAGCTCCCCCTGCTCCTCCGAGGTCGGGACCCCCTCCCTTTCCTCACCAAGCCAGAGCTGCACCGCCTCATGCAGTGGAAGCTCACCCGAGGCAAATGGAGGTCCTTGCCTTCTTTTCCTTTCTCTTATCGATCTGGATCTAGAATCATCCGAGACTTTTGGGTATTAGGCCTCGGCTACTGGATTTCATTTCCTCGCTGGACAAAGACTTGGTGGAATCCGCTTCTCGAAAGGCATTCGCGGCGCTTCCGGACCTCTCCAAAGCCGTATCCGAGTTAACGGTTCTGAAGGGGGTCGGACCGGCGACGGCTTCCGCTGTTTTAGCAGCCTATGCGCCGGATGTCGCGCCATTCATGTCCGATGAGGTGATACTGAAATTTTCGTTTGTTTTTTCCTTTCTTTTCTTTGTTACTACTGATGGTGGGTTTTCGCAGGCTATGATTGCGTCTGTGGGGAACGTGAAAGATTATACCTTGAAGCAATATCTCGCGTTTGCTGAGAAGTTGCAGATGAAGGCAAAGGTATGTAACCCATCATTGCCTGTAAGGTATTTGAAACGAAATGATGGGAGCATTTTATTTGTTGTCCTACTCAATAGGTTGACAAACAAGGGATTGAGTTATCTAGCTAACTTCAACTCAACGAAACAAACATTGTGTTACTTGTGTAGAATCGTTTGGGAAAGGAGAGTAGTGGACTTCACTTTGATATTTAATTCTCCTAGTATATGGTGTGGCAATTTATGTTTGTTGTCTAAGATGGATAACCAGGATTCATTATCTTTGCACATGGTTTGCACATTCAAAGTTACTCAAAATACTTCCCCATTATTCTTGGGCTAGAACATGCTCTAAAACCATCCACATGTTACGTACCATCTTCTTGCTTCAACACATTGCTTGATTCGTTATCTTGATGGTTGAATGAGTATGGTACATGCTACATCTGCATGACATGCAGCAGTATGCCTATCATATGTCCATCAGCGTAGAGACACAAGCTGTGTAATATGGTATTCAACATACATGAAGTATTTTGTCATGTTTTTTCCTTCTACTGATGTGGCATCATTATTGACAGTTATTTTATAGTTGCTAACCAAAATGGGACGAGAGGGAACTAATCTGTTAAATATTTATCAAGAGATAAAAACATCTAGTTGATTGACCTTTTAGGTTGATATGCATGGAGCAGTAATTTGAAATCCCATAGATCTTGGAACGAGTCTATAAACTGGTTGGCACTACAAAATAGGACCATCGCCTCACCTCAATTCTCAAATATGTACGTCTGCAAACAAGTTTGAGTACTGGAGAGCAGAAGGAGTTCTCAATGAAGGCTTTTTCAAGCTTGGATCTATGATGAATCAATTTTCACCATCACTTACTGTCACGCCCCGAGGGTGTCCTCTCAGTACCCTACTCGGTGACAGTGTGTGAAATAAAGAAAAATTTAAGAATCATGTGAACATAAAGAACTCAAGGAACTAAATAAGGTAACTATATTTTCATTAAAATATATTTTCTACAA
>JBAMHZ010000017.1:6691345-6706088 GCA_037177395.1 Alpinia galanga | reverse complement strand
CAAACAAACTCACATATTGCCATGTACCTATGAAGGAATCTTTTCTAAAGGAATGTAAATGAAAAAGGATAACAGACACATTTCAGAAGTAATAAGAGATAGCTATAACCAAAACAGTCCTCTCATCAAGTCCCCCAGTTGTATCCATCATCCTCATGGTAGAAAAACTTTTATTACATATCTTATGGACAAAAAAGGGTACAGCACAATTTTTCATAATCAAGAAAAGCATAGATACTCTAAGTACCTTTTTTGTGGGACTCTCATGTTGTCCATTTGAGATAACTGAGGAAGTTGATACTGCGCGAGTTTGCTCAGATGCCTTTGATCCACGGCCCCTACCAGTTGATGGACGACCTCTACCACGACCCTGCTTTTTCTTAATTGGCTCATCCAAATTTCTTCTAATCTCAAGACTCTCCAAGGGCTTTATCCGTCCATTTGTTGTTTCCTAAATGAAAACCATCTAGCAAGTTTTACATCAATAAGAAAGACAACTATAAAGTACTTAGAAGTTCATATAGGAACAATGAAATAACAACAAGAATCAATCTTGTAATATTCACTTTTAACAGCATTATTTTATTAATTTGGAAGGCGCAAGAGATCATGTCATAGGCATAATATGATGAGAATGCCAAAATTGCAAGAAAGAGTGAAACAATAGCTAGACAGTATTATCTATCTGTTCAAACACTATTATTTTGGTGTGATGTAAGACACTACGACGACCATAAGAATGGTGTTTACATACCATCTTCATAAGAAAGTGTGAATAATAATAATAATAATTAAAGAGCACTGATGAATGAAATGGGAGATAGAAGAGTAATAGAGCACAAGCCAATCCTATGAGTGTGAACGATATAGGTTATACTACCTGGCTCACATGAAAATAATTTGATTCTATAAAAGTGTTTCTCTTAAATCTGAGCCAAAATGAATCTCATTCAAAGGCTTGAGTTATTAAATATCAAGCAGTAGAGTGCATTGTCTAAACCCGAAATATCAGGCTATCCACAAAATCTGGAAAATAATTGGCATGTGAAAAAACATTGGATAAATGTTATTCAGACAACAATGCTGGTGGACTAGCGATCTAAGTGTAATGCTAAGGACACAGAAAAAATCATATTTGTGTTTAATCTGCTATTAAGGGACAATTACCTTATATTGTCCAACAGCTAGATCATGATCACCTTCTTCAAATCTCTGGCGCTTTTGAATGTTGTGTTGTATCAAGAACTCTTCGCCATTCTGAAAATGCAACTTTAATCAAAATGATAAAATATGTAAAATCAGCAAATGATAATGCATCAGGCTATTTTTATGTCTTTTATCACAGTAGAAGGCTTAATGTTGCTCAACAGATACTCGACATGAACAAAAAGTACTGTCACCATAGACATGCTTCTAGTGAACATAAAAGCTAATGCAGCACTTAACAAGTTCCATGATGGAGAGAATGCAACAAATTGTTGGAGCCTACTAAACACAAACATAAATTATGTTTTTTTAATTGAATGAGTTAAATTTTGCAAAGTAAAAACTAATATGATGGTCACCAAAGGATTTCAATAACACGTAGTCAACTAAGCATTACTAAATATCACATATTTACACCTAGTTGACAAAATATCAATCCACTATCTCAAAGATATACAATATAAATTTCATCAACGTTTAAAACTTTATAAGTTCTAAAATTAGAAACCAAAAAGAATCATAAAGATAAAAATAACGAAGGTACATCTTTTATATTTTGTATTTTTCTTCAGAGGGGTAACAATTAAGGGTAGAACAAGAGTTCAACTTGTGGAGGTAATGTTAACAATCTATATGCAAGCACATACTTTTTACTAGATACGAAAATTAAACTTCAGGAAGAAAAATTTATGCAATATACCAGTAGTTTCTCGAACAGGATCCTAAATACACAATCATCTAATTATCTTGAGAAAGGAAAAACACAGCTTTCGAGTTAAATCTCACAACAATAGGAAGAAAAAGTCGAATCTACTTGCTAGTAAGTAGAAAGAGTAGGATTGGTACTGACATCGTCGTCAGAGGATGAGGAGTCAGGCAATTCCTCTTGCTCCGCAAACCTCATCGGAGGAGGAGGTGGTGGAGGAGGAGGTGGAGACTGCCACGCCGACTGAATTGTGAGTGACGACGAGCTCTTCCCCGCCATGCGAGCCTCCAGCTTAGCCAGCTTCGTCGGTAGGGACGGATCAGGAGGACTCGAACTCGAAGATAGCTGCATGACTATGTCGTCGGACATGGCCGATCGGTTCTAGAAACTAATCAAGCGACCAAAAACCAACAGAAAAACGACCTACAGAACCCTAGTTCATCTCATTCCCGCTTCCGCGGTCCGATCCGCCACCCCCTTACTCCAAACGTCGCCTTGAAAAAACGATCCAAAAAAAAAAGAGAGAAAAATTCCAAAAAAAAAAAGATAAACAAAAACAAAGCCTCAGTTTGCGCTACCTTCGCCACCGTTCGCCGGCTCCGCTCCGGCATCTAAAGAGATCACACTACCTGGCGGAGAAGGAGAGAAGGGCGTTTTGGGAAAAATACTTTTGCGGTAGGGGCGTTTGGGGAACGCTTGCAAAAGTTGCAAGTGTGAAGTAATTAATGTTTGGGCTCTCTTTGCATAAAGGTTATAAAAGAACAAAATGGAAGGTTTAAAAAAAAGGATAATACAACAAAAAAAAACAAATGATAATAAAATTGACTTTTAATATTTTTAATAAAATTATTAAAAATTCTATTTTTTTTTAAATTTATCTTTTTTTAGAGAAGTAAAACAGTGAACCTTAAAAATTTAATATAAGAAGGCTTTTTTATTTAAAAAAAAAACTCCACGTGACCTTCGTGATTGTCCAGAAATAAATTGTACTGAAAATAAAATTTTTAAAATTTAGAGCATTAGAAAGTGAGAAAGCTCTGGGCCGAAATGGAATTTTATTTTCTGAAAATGAATATTAGGAGTTGCATTCCTAAAATGCCCCTGCTCGCGCTCCGTGAAGAGAAGAAAGCCACGGCGCGCTGTGGTTTGCGGCGCAACGCGTCGCTTGCCTAAAATATCCACCGACATGGAGGAGGCGTCGATCAGCAACCCCGCCGCCCATCAGGCGTGGAGCGAGGAGGATGACGATCCTCCGGCTCTTAGCTCGCATGCTCTGTTGGCGCTCAGGGAATTCCTCAGCGAGCAGTCCTCCCTCTGCGAGGCGGGAGGAGGAGAAGGAGGCGGCGACTCGGAGGACGTCATTCTGGTGACTGAAGATTGGAGATTGAGCCAGTTCTGGTACGACCGAGAGACGGCGGAGACGCTCGTTGAAGAGATCAGGGCTCTGCATCGGTCAAACTCGTCGCCCGTCGCCTGCATCGCTTGCCCCACAATTTATGCTTATCTAAAGGTCGGTTTCCCTTTCTCCAGATGATGCTATACCAGTTAAAAACTGACCTTTATTGTGTACAATGATGGATTTTGATTGTTTGATTCTGATTTGTTGGTACGAGAAGTATACTTATAATTTGGTTTGCAACGGGGAAATCGTCAAGTATTTTTGCTAATAGATTTTTTGTGGGATCTTATATTGTTAATATGAGAAGTATAAGGAGGTAGTTATTTTACATCAAAGAAGTGTTTTTAAGTGTTAGCTGTATTGGGTTTTTCACAATTTGATAAAAGATGAGACTCCATTGTGTTAACTTTTTCTTTGAATGTTCCATCTTTCATGTAATTTGAGTCTTTTGAGAATGATGTTTCTTGGTAAGTTTCTCCTTCTCTAGCTGGAGTAGGTTTCTTTATAGAGAAACAAGAAAAAAAAAAGAAGAAAACTATCATCTTTTTATTGTATATATATACAATTTATCTTGGAAAATCCTAGAAGAAAGAAAGCATCAGGTAATTGTAGGGTTGACCAAGAAATTTTTTGGTTGTTATTGAAAGGATATTTCGAAGAGGTGGTCAAGAAAAATGGAATGAGAGAGATTTTTTTTTTTTTTTTGAGGTGTTTGTATGTAAGAGGCTCAACCTTAACACCACTAAGAAAAACTGAACCACCATAATTTGTCTTATCATAGATCCAAGGAACTAAAACTTCTAGATGCTTTGGCATTGAATGGAACCTCACAGATAAGTCAAGAATGTGCTTTAGTGTCAAATACATTTAACATTGCGAGAGGGAAACAAATGAATCAAATCTCCTTTGGAAATCCTATTAGGGGGAGATTCTGGGTTGATGTAAAGGCACTACTTTCCCTCCATACCCACAACAAGATTCTTTTATTCCCTTCTCACAAATCTCCCTCTGATCTCCTCTTTATTCTCTTACCTCTTAAAGCTTCTCCATTTCTGCACTTTGTTTCTCCTCCCTTGCACTCCTCTCTTTCTCTATATTCGTTCCTTGGGCTCCAAGCTATGCTGGCCCCTGTCCCCAACTTGACAATAGGACCAAAACCCTATCATCACTACCTTGCATGGTCGTCTTGTCCGTCCTTTACAAGTGATGCAAATGCTTGCTAGTTAGGGTCATTGGATGGAACCAAGCTCTGCACCCTGGCTGGTGTAATCATGTGCACTCATCTTCAATAGCAGTCATGCATGCTCAACAGACCTTAATGATGGTTTACTAGCTAACAGCGTTCACCATCAAAATTTGTCAACCTCTACGTCAATTTTAATTATATGTGTTATAATTCTATTAGTTCCACATGGGGTATCAAATGCTATGACATAGTCATATATACAGATACGGCTGTTCTCTTTTAACTGTGATAATACAATTTTATCCACCTCAACTAAAATTATGTAGACTTTGTGCTTTTGCTTACTTGTCGTATCTTTTTATTCAGTTAATTTGGAGGAATTGCCTTTCATGGAGGTAATAATGAGCTGCAAAATGGGCCCGTGTCATATTTTACAAGTAGTATCACAGAATCCAACTCAGGTGTACAAACAAGTTTCAATGTAATAGATATATGTTCACAGCATAGGGAAATTAACATGCTTCAACAAATTTCTCCAAATCAGATTATTATTGAATTATACTTTGGAGTTCCATAATGATTTTTGAAAAGATGGAACCATTATACTTGTCTTTGATATATTATTAATCCTCTAACTCTAAAATTGATACTCATTTGGATTGTTTCTTTTTCAGAAAATAGATCCTAGCATCCCAGCAAAATTGCTCGAGTACGACGAACGGTTTGAACAATATGGGAGTGATTTTGCATTTTATGACTACAATCTGCCAGAGGAGCTGCCTTCATCATTAAAACGCAGCTATCAAATTATTGTCGCAGATCCACCTTATCTGGTAAGCAAGAACATTGAATTCCAGTGCAACTTTATGGTTTAAAATATATTGAAGCTGTGAAAGTATGTTGCCATCCAAGGGTCCTTTGTCTAAATTGTTCCATTCAACATCTTCATATCTTTTCTCTTTTCAGCAGATGATTGAGAGGTCATTATTACATTTGTCTTGGTCATATTGACAGTTCGGCTTTTTTACTTTGCACGCCAGATTTTCATGATCAGGTTTTTGTTTGAATGATTTGACTACTTGAGCCCTGCAGTAGTTAACACATGTTTTCAAACACTTAATTTGCTACAGAGCAAGGAATGCCTGGAGAAAGTAGCTCAAACAATTTTATTATTGGCCCACCCAGATGATTCATTTTTGCTATTACTCACAGGTAATTATAACTTGCCCTCTAATGACACATTGTATTCTTCTAGTTTTCTATCTATCTACCCTGAGTCTGCATAGATTTGATTATTGTGTTTCTTAAGCAATTTCACCATGCCTTAGTTTCTCAGTCCAAAAGTTTTCATGTTAAGCACACCTATGCTTCCGAAAGAAACAAAAAGTCTACTGATTGCTGAAAGAATAGCTGAAACAATTTGAGTTCAAAATGCCAACTAGTCACTCAATTTTCTGTTCAAGGAAAAGCAGCAGTATTTAAATGTAATTCCAGCAAGCTTTTGGAACCAATTTTTCCGAGTGGTATATTCCTAGATATGAAGTATCTAATCCCCAAAATGAATTTCATGCTTGTCATATAAGGATGTATGTTCCTTGAGGTCTAAGGAAGGACACAGTAAAACCATTGAGATAATCCAAGACTTTTTCAGTTCAACTCCATTCAGGAGCTTGTTACTCGCCAATATATAATCCTTGTCGGATTTTCTTTTCAGAGCATAATTATCTCTTTGTTGTAATTGAGTGATACGTGAAATATATACATCACATGTCGACTTCATTTAGAATTGGTAGAAAGTCGCTAAAGATGTTGGTATAATGAATCAATCATCTCTCATGCCGGTAACATAGACATCGTTAGCATCTTAAAAACTTTGCTGATTTTGGTATAATTGGCATCATCAAGTGTATTTGGTGTTGATATTGGTCTCTGTAACTGAAGCCAAAATAGCTCTCCAATTGCATTTTTCAGTACAATTAATGTCATCAGCTTTGCAAGAAAAGCTATACTGATTTATTGGCCATTGTGAATTACATTGTATCATGTGGCTCTCTCGCGTTATTTTTGGATCTAGTGAAAAATCAATTAGATCTGCAGGTGAGCTTCAGAAAACATGCCATTTGAAACTGAATTTTCATCTTATATAAAGTTCGATAATTAGTTCGTTGAAATTTCTAAATCGTTCCTGTGTTGTGTTTGTGAGCAGGAGCCATTCAAAAGGAGAGAGCTGCAAAGCTACTGAATGCGCACCCTTGCAGTTTCAGGCCTCGGCACACCAACAAACTTGGCAACGAGTTCCAGCTCTTCACAAATTACGATCCGGCTGGAAGATTGGGTGGCTGGGAGAAAAATGAATAAGAACATTCTTTTTTTTTTTCTTATCGCACTTTTAGAGATATTAGTGCAACCTCCAGGTGGATTGCGTGTTTACTGGGAGGGAAAAAATAAGTCGAGGGCTGCAGGGTGGGAGGTCACTTCGTCTTCATGTGCTAATTCAGAGTCAGGACTTGATAATCAATTTGTAGGATGTTTTCTGCTTTTTGTTTTGTTTTGTTCTTGTTTCTGAAATTAAAAAGGCAACGATTTGCTCTCTCGAATTCATTTAGCATCCCTTATGATTGCTCTTTTCTCGCATTCTAGTGTATCTATACTTCCTGGTAACCGACGCCTTTAGAAAAACTGACAGTCGAGTCTCAACTGAGTCCTGCTCGAAAAGTGATAGGCTAGAAGGTCAATCAATCGACTTAAAAAAAAATATAAAACTGCTATATTAGCGATTTTCTATCGCTGTCCCTACATGTAGAGAAAAGTAAATCAGGAACTCAGGATGATACGGAGTATAATTTGATAGTGAAATCAATCTTTTGTTCTTTTGGACTTTAATATAACTGTACTAACCGTCCGAGCAAACCCTGAGGACTGTCAATCAATCGACTTAAATCTCTGACATCAACTTAAAGAGGAGGAGGAAGAGCCATGATCCTTGTTGCTTCAGCTGTCTCTTGTACACCTCAAGGGAAGAATCCAAATTGGAATGGAAGTGGACATTCACTATCGACATACAATTGAGGGAGTCATTGGGTTCCCCAAGCCGAGACGGGTTCAATTGAAGGGTAGAGAGTTTTCCCCTTTTTGGTGACTGGTTCGAAAAACTACTCACAAATCATCTATTGTCCGCTGTCTCGTATCTACTAAAAACTCCCTTTGTTCACCTTCTAACATGATCACACTAAATAGACTTTTCAAAGTGTCGTGAATCTGCATTTTTACCTAAAAAATTCATTTCATTCCCTAAAATTTACATGTTTTTTTTTTTCAAAATATCTCAGTTTTAAAATTTTAAAAGCACTTGTAAAATTTTCTGCGCAATATGAGGAACTCAAAAATTTCGAAACTCAAATTTATTCCTCTAACCACCAACACCGTTGATAATATCACAAGTTTATCAGATTCATTCCATTAAGTGAACTAACGATATCAATAAGAGCTATGAAAGACGCTTGTAAACTTTTAGAAGTAAAATGGAGTTTCACGTTTATATAAATCCAAGTTAAGCAGCTCTAGCTTAAAACGTAGATATGAAGTCGTTGTCAATCAGCAGGTTTCCTATTTTTCATTCAGTAACCAGAAAAAAGAGGGACAAGTGTACAAGAGCAGCGATGGCGTATTGAGGTATTTAAGACTTTTCAATCCTTTAAATATGCAAATAAAAGAAAAAAAATGAAACAATAAACTTTGACATGCTCATACAGGTGAAAATGACAACATCTACAAGCAGTAGTATGGATTCAAAACTGCTCGTATTGACCATACTAAGTGTTAAACAGATCGGACGGAATCGACAAACCTGCAGTTTTTGATCTTTATAAATTTGGTACTAACCACTCCAGTCTGCAAGTAAGTCTTACGATTTTAAAGCACTTCGCGAATATCTCCAAAGACTTACAGCCAAAACCAATGCACCTGCAGCACCGGCCAAAATCTGCAAAATTGTACCCAATTAAACTAACTCGGTTAATGAGATCTAAGAGACGAAACAATTAATCATTCACGGCATGATGGGATTGAATTCATGTAGTTGAGAAGATAGAATCTATCTTCGGGTTGAGAATGTATCGATGAAAAGAATTAACTGAAAACTATCAAGTCCACTCAATCTTGTGATGGGGTTTTGGTTAGGGGATTGACATGGTTCAGTTTAACAATTTGGCAAAGATCTGCAGAAGCGTCCCAGATTAGATTAGCTCGATGAATGAGACTAAATCTGAGTTGAGTATGTAGAGAGAAACAAAAGGACTAAAGGAAAACAACTAAATCCACAATAACTTGTCATGGGGTTTCAATAATAGGGGTGGATGAGGTCCAGTCCAACGATTTGGTAAACACAAAGTGAAACCAAATTGAGAATTTAAAAAACTATTAGACCAACTCAAAGTTATATAACCATTATATGGTGGTTAATCTTTTCCAAATTCATTTCCATGTATAATAAGATGGATTGCTTTTTGGTTCTCATTTGTTGAATGATTCTTCCATCTTCGGCAAGCAGAACTTCTAGATAGCAACTACCTGAGAAATAATCATCAATTCGTATTTGTCTCAACTATCTAGGGTTGGACTTAATTTCTCTCATTTTATCATATGGAGCCACACCTAATTGTTCAAAAATATTATATTATTTTTCTTTGTATCCTTTCCAATAAACCATATTTATCCATCTTATCATTCTTAGCTCCACTACATTAACTCTTTGTAATTGTTTGCTTCCTAATAGTTCAACACTCCAACATGTTAATCACGGTGAATTAACCACAAGCATTCTTTAAGACTACTAGGAATATAATCACGTAAGGCTCCAAAAGCATATCTCCATTTCAACCATTCAATCTTCAAATCGAGAGGAGATTTTGAAGAAATGCATTCAGGCTTTGGATATTTACTGTTAATTGTCTCAAGGAAGTTGAATAAACTCCATCAAAGAAAGTTCAAAAATATAGCAAGACAATACAGCACCATAAGAAGTCATGAGAAGAGGCACAGGTATCTAGAATTAGTATCTGATAGTATGGAGAAAAGTTATGTAGAGCTTAACATGAAAACCCTACAAAAACAACAGAGAATTTATCTGCAAGTTCAGAAAATGCCAAACCTTCACATCTCTACCGAACCCATTGGAGCTCAATAGGAGCAAAGACTTCAAAACTTTCAGGCGGGATATCTGCGGCATAAGAATAACCACTGTGTATTGTTTTTTGCATGGAAAAGGCAAGATCTTTTGTAGTGCCAATTTCATGGTTGGTGGTGTCAGAGTTTTCCTAACTTTAGTGCGCCCTTCATCTTGAATCTACATAACCAGTGGGTTAAGACATAAAACTTATAAATGTGTGATAACTGACAACTAACAAATTAAATATCGTAATGGATGATAGAATCAGAATACATTGCTTACCTCGAATGAGTTGCATACATCTCCCAAATATGCCCTTGACTGATAACTACGGAGTATTCTGTCTAACCAATAATAATTTTCCTGCAACAATTCCATAGTATTGGTTGATACTTGTTATGTTAAGAAATATTGGTTGAAATGATATTGCAAACCAACCTGCAAACCATTTTCATGTGCTCGTTGTTCAATTTCTAGAACAGTTGATACGTCCTGTTCAGATGGACCCTGATTCTGTAGATATAATATCTCCTCCAATGCTAGATCAACCTGAAGAAAGTATTCCACGGGTTAAATAAGTTCAAGAAAAAGCATTTGCAAAACCTCCCTCCACAACATATTCAAAAGACACCTACGAGCTTGGATGAGATGTCTGGATCACATGAGAAATATACACTGATATCACCTCGGACATCTCCAGTTCTTGAAGGTTTATTACCACCCAAAAAGACTGTAACATTCACAGAGTATATCTGAAGCATCAAAAGGATAAGTAAGTCCAACATATTCACACACACACACACACACACACACACACACACACAAGAAAAAAACATCAAATCAGCTAAAAGTCAAACAGACGAGTCTTAAATGGTATACTAAATACCTGCCCGTGCTTAAACCGAAGAACTTGCATAATCTTTGTCTCTAAGAGTTTACTCAGAAATCCAACACAGTGAATCTCTTCCATCTTCAGAACAATGAAATGATATTCGATTAAATTGAGTTTACAGGGAAAATTATACTGAAGAATTCTTACCATTGATATACTTTTTAGCACCACTGGGAAGGCCAACTGGACAAAGCACTGAGCCTCCACCATAGGACTGCGGACTATCTCTCTAAGTACCAAGAAAGTCAACAAGTCAAAACCTAGTGGATAATGATGCTTGATTACAGGAGAAAAAGACTTGTCAGTTTGTCATGCAAATATATTTGAAAAGTTATTAAGATGCAAAATCATGCAAGAAAAAAGAAGTCAATCTTGCTTGTAAGCATTTTAAAATTCTAAGAGAATGAGGGAAAATACCATTTGAATATAATGATAAACTAACCTAACGATTTTAGCTGGGAATTTAAAAGGCAAGCCTTTAAGATCATCACGGTTGAATTTTAGAACTGGCTCAGAGGGCCTTGGTACTCCACCCTGAATAGAGCAACAAAATTAAAATAATAATAATAATTTTGACAGTGCCACAAGCTGATGTAGCATAAAGTGTAGCACTCTTACCAAATATTGCAACACTAAAGGAATGGAGATTGTTGGATCAAATTTTCCAACAATAACAACAGTAAAAGTGGATGGATCCTTAAAGCAGTCATTGAAATATTCACATGCTCTGATGGGGTTCACCTTCTTTAGTTCACTTATTCGAATTGGCTGCATCAACAAGTGGAACATCATTAGAGAATATATCTAACATAGAAAAAATAGAAGGGAAATAGTGCATTAATGCATACACGGAAAAAGTAAGAATTCCCATAATTGATTTCGCGTAGGCGATTGGTAAATGCAGTGTATGGGTCCCTTTCTTGGGCTCGAATTGCTTCTTCTGTCATTTGCATTACTATTTTAACTTCTTCATCCCCTGGAACAACTTTTCTAGTGAACAACTGATAAACAAGCTGCACATGGAGTAAAACAAACATATGAGATGTAATTTAAAGACAACAAGATTCAATATAATTGTTTCTAAAATTTAAAAAAAAAAAACTTATTGGCAATACAAACTCGACCAAAACACTAACAGATGCCATGTGTTATTATATCATAATTGAGATGATGGTAATCCAATTAACACTTTTCCCATGACAAATATGGCCAGATTAGCAAGACCAAAAAAATTGGAAATCAAAATTTAACCACAGAAGTTAATGATTCCAAAGAGATACATTTGGCCAAATGTTCTTCTACTAATCAAACTATCATATAATATTCTTGGAATAAAATATTGGTACTAAAATTTCACTAGTAATCTGGATAAAGCACCAGGCAAGCAAATTTATTTATGCAACTATTCTAAAATATAAGATGATAAAAAGAATAAAACTATCACAGGCATAATCTCAACCGTGCAGACAAGCTTCTAATATGGTATGCTAGACTAAAAAGAAATATGTCAATAAATAAATACAAAACGTGACTTATATTATGTCATATTACCAATTAACTAACAGAAACTATCACTCCATTTCAATAAAGCAATCAACAAACTGTTTATGAAAAACACTAATAGTCAATATATAATAGTTGAACAAATCTTGACTTATCTAAATGTTTAGTGCATTTGAAATTCATGAACAAATTTGATGTATTCAAATTAACAGCTATCAAGTGTACACTTATATGCAAATTATCAAAATGTACAAAGAACCAAAAAACAAACAAACAAACAAACAAACCTGCAATGCAGTTTCTAAATCAGTAGGTGAACAATCACCAGAAAAAGTTCTCATATAAGCTCCAACCTTCGTGCTGACTTCAGCTCGCTTACCAGCAAGCATATCCATTAGCACAGAAGGCTTATAACCAAAAATACCAATTTCCCCAGAAATAGTGGATCCCATTGAACAAGAAATATACTCATCTTCTGGCAATTCAGATAATCCACCATATGCAAAACCAGTGAAAATAACCTGATTAAATATTAATTATAGAAAAAGGTTAGGAAAGAGTAAAGCAAATACCAAATAACCTAATTGAACATTTATTCTGCAAGTAATAAAAAAACAAAAAAAATTAAGTTGGAAAATGTAATAAAAGTCGTATGCTTGTGTGAATTTGAGAATTTAGACAATTTCCACAACACGAGTTATCACCCGTTAAATGGTATTGAATAATCAAAATCATTTTTTTTTAATGTTTCAAAACATATCTTGCATGAATTTGCTCTTACACCATGTTTCTTGCAAAATGTCAAATAATATTAAAAAGGGCAGCCCAGTGCACAAAGCTCCCGCCATGCAGGGTCTCGGGGAAAGATCATTGTACTCAGCCTTACCCTATTTTTTTTTTAAGAGACTGTTTTTAGGATTTGAACACCTCTGGGTCACAAAGCAGCAACTTTTTTGCAAAATACCAAATAATATTATTTGATAAAATTTTCAAAATATCTTTGTTGCATTAAAAAAAAAGGCAGCTCAGTGCACAAAGCTTCCATCAATACGGATCAGGGAAGGGTATATTATACACAATCATGCCTTGCTTTACAAGAGTTTGTTTCCGTAACTCGAACTCGTGACCTCTAGATAACACGACAACAACTTTACCGTTGTGCCAAAGCTCCCCTTCATTTTTTGGGCATTCAAACAAACAAATATATAACTGATCAATTTAGAACATCTGATAGAGGAATACACATAAGTGAGACCAAGAAACAAATCAATAGAATTACTAACAAACAATATGACCTACAGCAGAGAAAGGTAAAACGCAGGTGCTAAAAGTGATATCCATCGAAAGAGATGATGAACTGAGATATGTCACAGTCATATTACATCTTGAACATCAATGGTATATCAACTAAATAGCATTAACCCCCAAATTAGAATTGTTATTCTTAATTATTTAGCAAAGTAAGCAACTTTCTTTTTTTATCTTCTCCTCTTCATGATTCATTATCAGAGGTATTTTTTTCATTAGAAAATTAGATGCAGAGTCCAGTCTATCCTTTTCGCTTATGAGAGACTTTCTCTAGTTTATGTAAAAAACTTGGACATAGATAGTATTTATACTCCGACATGAGAAATAAAGATAAAGATATTAGATTAATAAGGCTATTCATCTATTAGATCTAGTATCACATTAATTCACATTAGTAGTTCAAGATTTAGAATTTTATCAAGAGTCAGTGTATAACTATGTAATAATTGCTATCAATGATAGGCAATGTAATATTTTCTATCCCAAAATTATACAGAAGTTATATACCAAATGAACACATTATTAAGAATTAAACCCAATTGAGAATAACTGCGAAGCTATTCATATATCTCGAGTTAGTTGCCTCAGTTACATGGGCATCAATTAAAATATATTGAACAGAATGAGCACTTTGATTTATTGTCTTTCAAAGTTGTAAAAGAGAAGAATCTACGAATATATAACATGCAAAAAACTCCACTCCATTAAACTTTATGCAAAGTCATATCCCCAGTAGTATCAATTAATATTGTAATGTTTTCTTTGGCCTGCCTTAACAAGGCTTTGCTGATAACCTTCATTAAGTCAGCTTCTCTACATTTTCTTTGAATATGTTCATAGCATTTTAACTAAATCTACTTTATCATCTTAAAGGACTATAGATAATTGTTTGCAAAAGACAACAAATCGTTTCCATATTTACTAGCAAATCTACAAATTGATTTCAATGAAATGGAGAAATTATTGGTAATCCATAATTCTACTAAAACAAAAAGAAAATTATGTCTAAACTTTTTATTTCTGAACGGGATAAGACTTGCTTGTTGTTATTGTTGTTGTATGTTCTCAGTTTTTTCTAATGACACTCGCAAGGTTTAAAATCTTGATCTGAGCCGAGGTTTCAGTACGCGACCGGAACAATACGGTTTCGGTACCGTATCGTGCGTGCCGATTCTGTTTCAATAATTTGTAAATATAAAATATATAAATTAAAAGTGAAAATTTTAACTTTAATATTAAGAATTAACAAAATAATTATGGAAAAAACTAAAAAATTAATTATAATAGTAAAATTAATTCAAATAGGATTTAAAAAAATAAAATAAATTTTAATAATAATAAAATTATTATTCATAATATATAAATTAATAAAATAA
>JBAMHZ010000017.1:6661669-6674228 GCA_037177395.1 Alpinia galanga | reverse complement strand
TTGGACTCGACTGCTGTTGATGCTTAGACTTGTGAGGCTTTAGCACTCGACTGGAGGTGTAGTTTAGTCGATTGGTAAGCATCAGTCGACTGATGAATTATAGCCAGAGCACAGAAGTTATGGTAGTCGACTGGTGTCCACGATTGGTGATGGACACCAGCCGACTGGTCTCACTTATCCGATATGGATTGAACCATTGGATAGCCATTGTCTCACAATGAATACAACGTCAGTCGACTGGTGGGTAAGGTCAGTCGACTGGTAGATAAAAAATAGCCCAGGTTGAAGTCTATATAAGGAGACTTCGTGGGAAGATGAAGATACTTGTTCTTGGTGAACTGGGAGGAGAATTCCTATTGCTTTTTAGACCTCAAGCCATTCAAATTACTGCAAGTGTATTCAAGTAAGAGATTATTCGTATTGTAGCATTTTCTTTACTCACATTGTATAATATTTGTGTATTTCATTTTTGCTTGTATTAGTGTTTGTATTTTGTTGTAAGATGATTGCTCTACCTTGGTTTGATCCAAAAGGAGGCAAAGCTAATGAAACTTTGGTTTGAGATTGATACGCCTTAAGGATTGCTGTGGAGTAGGAACTAGAGTTTTGAACTATATTAAATTTTTGTGTTATGGTTGTGTTTGTCTTTATTATTATTATTTTTATTACTATTTTGCTGCGCCTAATAAGTTTATAGACGAACGCAATTGTATCAAGCGAATGATGACATTTGGAGAATCATTATTCACCCCACTTTAGTGGTGATTAACGACTTTACAATGACATCGTTGCTTTGGAGCATGAATTAGTATATTATAAATTTGATGTAATGCATAATTTGAAAGTTTATATACTTGTTGAATTGTGTCAGCAATTGATTGAAAATTAACAATGAAAGGTTTACATTATATTGACTATATTGATTTATCTTATTTTGACATTACTTATTTCTATTATTGTTACTACTGAGCGAGCCTTTTCAATGATGAAACATGTGAAAATGACACTTTGTAATAAAATGGAGGATGACTTTTTTACCGATTGCACGACACTCTATATTGAACGAGATTTAACTAAAGATATAAAAGTATGTTTTATTATAAATGAATTTTATATTTCAACATATATTAGACACAATTTTATTGATCAATATAATGTAATGACGTTTTTTCCCTACGATAATAATATATAATTTATATATTATATTCAAGCATCTTCCAATTCTAATTTCATCCCTGGTCACAGTACATACTATGAATTAACAATCGTCTATCTATTTTCAACAATCATAATAAATTTAAAAATTGACATATGATATCTGCTAACTCTTATTATATTTTGTAATAAAATATTATCAGTTTACTAATAATAAAGTAGATAGTATAATTAGAAATGATTATATATTTTTATATATATGAAAGTTGGGTATACAAAATAGTAAATCTCCAAATTTAGATAAGTTCTTTATTTTTTAATGCTCGGCGGGATAAGTACGAAGTCATAAAAAACATTAATTTTTATCTGTTTATTTATTATTAATGTTATATTTTTGAAAATTAAGTATTTCAAAGCTAAGGAAAATTGTTAAGGAAAAATATATGTCAGAGAAATTATGAATTTTAATAATTTGCATCGATACGTTGTCATAAACACGTTTCAAAATCATATTAATAATTATTAAAAGATTCAGATTGGATCTAACAAAATGTTTGCAGTCATGGATACACTGTAATAAAAGTGAGAAGCCCTATAAATTTCCATACAAATTGCTTGATATCATTGAGCTTGGGAAAAAAAAGATGAAGGGGGACAAAATCAAAGAGTTATAATTAGAAAAAGGAAGAAGAGCAAAATAATAACTTCACTATATTCAGAAAGCAAAAAAAAAAAAAAAACACAAAGAGAAAGAAAGAAAGAAAAAAAAAGAAGAGAGAAGTTCTTCTATTTGAATAGGAAATTGCGAGGTCAATCCGCCCCTCCATTCGCTCTCGAGGTAAACGGCCCTAAGAAGGCTCCCTCTATGGAAACAGGGAGTAAATTCCGGACCCGGTCCAAATGTGGTTCAGGAGTTCAGACCCCTTGGAATGAGCCGAACCAAAGCACAGTGTGCAATAACTGAGAAGGGAAAGCAGAGTGCTCTGCTCTGTTTCGTTCCGCCATGGCGCCATGCGGAGGAGAAGAGTGAACTTGAGGGAGATAGCCAACTTAGCCGTCCGCAGGGAGACCTTCAGAAAGCGGCGAAAGAGTCTTGTGAAGGATGTGAGGTTGTTGGCTGTGCTCTGCGACGTCGAGGCCGCCGCGGCGGTGTACGACCCACAGGAGCCGACTCGAATGGCGTCATGGCCGTCCCGCCGCGGGGCCACATGGCTGTTCCATCGCTTTAGGGGCATGACGGAGACCCAGCGCCACCGGAAGATGGTCAGCCACGAGAAGCACCACGAGAAGCGCGTCGGCGAGAGATGCAAGAGCAGTTCGATCGTGCGGAAGCAGCCGCGAGTGGTGTCGATGCTTCTCTTGGTGGGCCTCCAAGGGAGGAGCCTCGATCACCTCAGCATCGAGGCCGCCTGTGCACTCTCGGTGCTGATCGACACAAACTTACGGAGGTCCGCCGGATGTGGGAGGAGCCGAGGACGAGGAGCTTCAGCCACCTCCACCTCAAACTATGCCAGCTCCTACGCAGCTACGCTTACGCCTCTGCCACTTCAGCAGAGCGGAAACTGGTCATATCCGCCTCCATTTGCTCTCCATTCGTCGGCTCCTTGGCTCAACTTTGATTCGCCGGCGATTCCTTCTTCAGCAGCCCCGGCGCTCTCTTTATGCCTCCACTCTGCAGCAAACAATGAACTGGCATCTAAGCGTCTGGCCGCCGTACTCGAGCGTGATCATGACTCATGAGCCCGTTAATTCAGGCGCCGCCGGTGCAAAACAGCTGCATCACCGCAGAGAACTCCGGCGCCATAATGAATCTGCGGAGCGACTCCCGCCGTTCTGAATTATAGTATAGTAAATCTTAACCCTCCGTTTTCTGCATCACTAAATCGGGCTGGGCCGGGAGGGTAGTTGGGCCGATTGAGCCTTTTCTTCTCATGCTTCGTTACACACATATATAGGCCCGGCGACCGCGGTCGTAGTTGTTAGCCGAAGAAGTAGAAGGATGGCCGACGGCGTCCCGCCGATGGACGAGAAGGCGAAGAGGACGCGGGATCTGCTCGCCAGTTTCTACTCCACCGACGCTTCTGCGGCCCTCGGTGGGGGAGGCGGCACCGGCGTCTCCCCTCGAAGGATCGCCTCCCCCGACTCCATCAACTCGCCGTTCTTCGATCCCGAAGTCTACATGAGCATCCTGGTACGGGATCTCTCTCGCCTCCTCCAACTTCTTTCTACTCCTTCAGATTCGTCTCTCTCCCTCGCTGGTCGTCCTTTCTGGATCTTGGAATGCTCCGTGACCTCTTGGTGTGTGTTAGATCTCTTGTCGAATTCATCAGGATTCTTCCGTCCTCACTTTTTAGATGTCGATTCTATCTGGTGGCTTCGTTGGGATATCTGTTCTTCCTTTTTGTGTGGATTTTAATGGTCAGCTCATTGTGAAGACAACTCACTTGATTTCGGTTTTGAGCTTTCTACTCTTTTAGGATCTTAGGGCGAGTAATTCTATGGCATTTTACTTTGTCATTCTAGTTATTGAGTGAAACTGTGATCAATCGATGAAACATGGAACCTTTCCCGGTTTAATCAAATTTCCTACTTACCTCCTGTTACTAATTCTGTCTTTGTCTTTGTCCTCCTCGTGAGTTTTTGTGTCTATGACTTTTTATCCTTATTGAATCTCTCATCAAAATTGTGGAGCGGTGTGTTAGAGAGGTGCAAAGGAAGATTAACAAGTAAAGTCTAGGAACAATAAAAGCCAACAAGTTATTTCTGCACATTCTTCATATTGAAAAATGATATACTATTCACTGTTATTAAGATTCGAGGAAGCAAAAAACAGTAAATATGCAATGACTAGCAGTATGATAAGACTGTAGTTTTTTTTTTTTTGGTCTTTTAGCGCAAAGATCGTACTATTGTAAATCATGTAATCATGCCAATGAAGGAATGGAAATTATTGAGTTAGAATAGAAAATGTTTAACCTTCAAATATCTTTTGACATGAGTTGGTATAGAAAGGAATACTCCTTAATGTCCCAGCTTGGAGTGATATGCTTACCTTCAGGCTTTCTCCAGGTTCAAAAATTAAACTTGGAGGGACTTCTGCAAAAGCATGTTGAGATGGCAGCTGAAATTAAGAATCTTGATACTGATTTGCAGATGTTAGTGTATGAGAATTATAACAAATTTATCAATGCTACTGAGACTATAAAAAGGTAAAACTCTTTTCTTACTTGCTATATCTCCGTAATCTTGGCCTTCTTGTTTCTTCTGCGTATCTATTTATTTTGTTCTCTTGAAGGTGGCTTAAGCTTTATCTCCTATCTAACTCTTGCTAAACATCTGTCTTGCTTTTTATGAAATTGCGGTCTGCCTAAACACTTAACAGCAGAGCAACATTGGTGTGAATAGCTGCAGCAAAAGATGCATTATTTTAACGACTTCTTTCAAGTTGGATATCCATTCTGGTGTTCCTTTCCACGATCAAGTTGTTTCCATGAAGAATATCTTATTTTATGGCATCCCTAATGTCAGTAGCAAAGTCAAGATGATCTCAAGATTATATAACCTTATCTTTGTTGTTTACAATGCATTTTTCATTTTCCTGTGGGCTAAGTTTATGTAGTCTCACATTGTTTTTCGTTCTTTTTAAATATTGCTATATTTTGATTGTTTAGTTACACACATTGTTTTGTATAGTCTACTATGGATTTGGAAACAAGTGTTCTAAATACTAGCATATTGATCACTGGTAGGATGAAGAATAACATAGTTGGAATGGAGACAAATATGGAGCAGCTTCTCGCAAAGGTAGAAATTAGTATTTTCAATATGAAGTTTGAATGTTAACTTTCCATATATTCATTACAAAAAAAAAAATCTAATTATGAGCCATTCTGCAGATTACTGCTGTTCAATCCAAGAGTGATTTGGTGAATACATCTCTTTTTGAAAAGAGGGAGCACATAGAGAAATTGCATCGTACGCGGAATCTTCTACGAAAAGTTCAAGTATGTACTTGAAGATGGTAGTTTTTATCCCTAGTTGGTTAAATCTTTGTTCAATTTGGTTGCTAATCAATTCTATGTAGCATTCACATTGGCTAACAAAATTCTTCATTAACCGCTGAGCCAAATTTTTTGGATAAAACATAGTTCCATTAGGTGAATGAGTGAGAATTATTTGAAGTTTATTTTACAAAATTGAGTTAGAATCATGCTTTTAATATATATTTTTTTATTATCTCTTTTTCATTGTTGTTCTTTTTCGATTAAATTGATTGATGAAGTGTGCCTACTTGAGAAGTTTCGTTGATTCTATATCGATTAATCTAATGTAGAATGCTTCTAATGAATCCCTATATTCAGGAAATATATAGAATTAGAATATGTTTCAATATGAGAAGGCATTAGTAACTTCTTTAACAAATCTAAAAATTACCTGCCCTTCAGGTGTAGTTTATTTATGTTTTATAATTGCAGTTCATTTATGACCTTCCAACTCGGCTTGCAAAATGTATCAAAGTAGAAGCTTATGCAGATGCAGTTAGATATTTCATTGGAGCCAAGCCGATTTTCAAGGTAAATTTTTTTTCTTGAATTATTTGCATGTTCATTTACTACTATTTGTCTGTAATTCATGGACTTAGAATCAGGACAACTTGGAGTTATTTTTTTACTAGGCATATGGGGACTCATCTTTCCAAGATTGTAAGCGGGCATCTGAAGAGGCAATAGATTTGGTTATCAAGAATCTTCAGGTACCTCTAGGCAAGAAAGTGCTTTGTGTTAAACTTCTATTCTGAACAATGTAAGGTTGGGATATTTCTGTCCTATTGTTCTGAAGGAAATTATTTCAGGCAAAGATATACTTGGATTCTGAGCCTATTGAAGCTAGAGCTGAAGCTGTAGTGCTTCTGAAACAGCTGAACTTCCCTGTTGGTATTTCTTCCTTTTACCTTCCTGTCATTCTGTTTTTTTTACCTATTGTATCAATCTCAAATTTATCATTTTATTTATCCTTTTACTTAGGTCTTTTGCATGGCTTGCCAATTTATACTTTTTTTTCTCTTGTGCATTAAGAATTTGTTCAGAGTCTTAGAGTTAGTTCCTTAGAATGTAATAGGATCAGATACCGTGGGTGAGGATATGAGAGAATGCAATATATCTTAGATTCCTTGAGAGAAGAAAATTCAGATATTCTTGGAAGAGGATAAAGGAGAAGTAATTGTTTGGGATTAAATTTGGTTTTCTATTATTGTAAAAACATTATATATTGTGTTTGTAACTCTTTTCAAAGCCTATAAACCTAATGTAACTTTTATAAACTTGGTATACATGATTACTTAGATCACTCCCTATAAAATCAATTCCTAATACTTGATCTACATTGACTCATCCTACAATCTAAACAATGATTTTGTGATATTAAAAATAGAGTAAATGAGGTAAGCTCAACTTTGACTATCATAAATTTGGTGTGTCATAAAGGTGGATAGTTTAAAAACAAAGCTGCTTGAGAAGCTGGAAGACTATCTCTTGAAATTCCAGGATGAATACAAGGAGACAGGGGTATCTGCATGCGATGCCACTGAATCATCTTATATAGGTCAATCGCCAGATGCAGTAAGTTACTTATAACAGCACAAGCATGTATTCATGTGGCAACTTTATCTATTACTTTTCTTTAAATAAACGTTTCATCTAGTTCTCCAGTTGTTGTTTATCAGAGTTATATTGTATTTCTGGATTGTTTCTATGTTTGTTCCATTAGTAGTTCATGCAGTTGAGGGGATGCAGTACTGAGTTACCATGCCTGTGTGGAATTGCCCATCTGAATTGCACCCTGGAATATCTTCTTCTGTTTGGGATCATATATGAACTGCGAAATATATTTTATTTGATATAAAAATTTAATAAACATCTGTAACATTGAGATTATTCTGAAACACATCTTATGAAGTTCGATGAATCATCTATGCACATGATGCCCTAGATATAATGATCTTAAAGAACTAGAATCTAGCATGATGAATGCTCACTTGTAAATTGTACCGATAGGTTTAATTAACTAAAGGCTACTGATAATCTATTCAATCAATTTAGGCTAAGACATTAGCCTTTAAGTTGTATTTTGTCCACATTTTAATATGTAGATGCAATAAAATTCATTTCAAAAAACGAAATATATTGAGAACCAATGTTTCTGCAATCACCTACAAGTTAGTGCTAGGGAAAATACAAGATACAGAACCACAAGTGAGGATATCTAAGCTTTTGGTAGAGAAGAGAGTGCCAGATGACCCCCATCTCCTTGGATTTGTTGAGAGAAGATAATCCAGACCTTTTTGGAACTGGGGTTATACAATATATTATGTGGATGGTTTACTTCTTCCTTTCTAATATGGAAGTTCCTCATTCTTTGACTTAATAAGGGGCTTGGCAGTTGAAGAATGGAACCTACAACTTGGTTAAATAGAAGTTGGTTTTTGAATCAAGATAGTCCTTAGCAAGGTATTAAATACTGACTTGTTCCATCCGAAATAGGCGATTTTTTGTTCCGATGAGGAATCGACACCGGAATGCAATGGCGATGAGACTCCTCAACCACTTCGGATAGGTATGACGGAATTGCACATATCACAATTCACGATCGCCGATAGATTGCAGGATTGCGATTGTGATCCCACTGTGCGATTGTGATTGCTGCCGCCGTGCAGGATCGTAATCGCGATCGCTACCACCGTACAGGATCACGATCGTTGCCGTTGTGCGGGATCGCGATCCGCGCGATTCTACCGTGCTAGTCTCCGCGGGGGCACGCGACGACGTCTTCTCCTTCGCCGGGCGTTGGGCAGCCTACGCGGTAATTTTGAACCAAACTATATACTTAATAATCAACTCCTCAAACTATAGTTAGATCAATTAAAATTTAATAAAATTATCTTATTAATTTAAAAATATTTCATAAATTATTTTAAAATTTATTTTATTAATTTATATATTACAAATAATAATTTTATTATTATTAAAATTTATTTTATTTTAAATCCTATTTAAATTAATTTTATTATTATAATTAATTTTTTTAATATTTTTTTCATAATTTTTTTGTTTATTTTTAATATTTAAGCTAAAATTTTCATTTTTAATTTATGTATTTTATATTTAAAAATTATTAAAATTTATTAATACGACACGATACGATATCGAAATCATATCGTTCCGATCACAGACCGAAACTCCGATACGAGTCAAAATTTTAAACCTTAGTTCTAATATTGATATCGTGATATATGGTGTTGGTAATGAATTAGAGGTAGGAGGATGAATGAGATGAAGAAGAAAAAGAAGATAACTTTATCAACATTTATTTTCCATGTAGAATCATATGATTTAAACATTATCTCAATTCATCTTGAATTGTGTTTTAGCATGTTAGAAGGTGTTGAATGTTGGTATGAAATGATATTAATCGACATGATTGATACAAAGACATAGGAGACATTATCCGTGCCGAGTACTATTGAGTTTTGGTAATTTATCAAAGATATGTTTTGATTGATTTGACCGGTATGGATCGAGATTTCAAACCATGGGAGAGATTATGTCAAGAATCTTATGACTCAAGAGTTGCATATGCATGTATGATTTAGGAGTCAACTCAATGCCCACATGGCTCACTATTATGCAGAATGAATAATTGAAATAAACTGTGGACTAGACTTTTTTTTTTTTTTGGAGAAGAAGGCTGTACATTAGACAGTTAGTTCTACATAGGTGAGAGGAGACAAGAAAGTATCAAAGGCAAATGGATGAGGGACTCACTGTATATTGCTCATTTTTTTTCCCTCTTGGTATCAAATTTATCCAATCCTGCTAGCCAACCAAACTTAGGTCCAACCAGTCTAAAAGTGGCCTCCATTAGTCTTTTTTGGAAATTCGAAATGCATACTTTGAGTTCTTGAAGTATTGGTATGGAAAGCATACATTCTTTTCAGCCACCTTATTGTGGAACTACGCTACTCTTTATTACTCATCTCTAAATTTTCTCTTGCAGAATATATGCAATTTCGAATTTTTTTAGGAACATACAGCTATAAGGTTAATAAGGCTGTTGCATCTGTTTATTTCTTCAACTTCTGGAGTGCATATGTTGAAAAATTCTCTTCTTTATGATGTTAATACAGGCATGCATTTGCAACAATGTCATTCATTTCAGAGACTTTTATATTCCTCTATGTTGGTATGGATGCTTTGGATATTGACAAGTGGAAGTTGAGTGATGCTAGGTAGGGAAGAAGTTCCAGCAATATGCAGTAATGGCACTACTTCTTTGTTGCTTCTCATATATGAAGATTGATTGGTGTATTAACATGTGCTGTGTATTTCTCTCTGATTCACATATTTAAGCTAGTGAACTAGTGGAAGCCTACTAGTTTTATATCTGTATTATGAAAGCTGCACTGAAGTTCAATTTGTTTTTGTGAAGTAGAACTCTGTAGCCATTATCTTTCAACTTTTCCATTGTTTGGTGTGTGTGTGTAAACTCATGTCTTGGTGCAGTTTCATCCATTGTTGAAGGAAAATAACTTTGCAATAAACCTTGGGACAACTTACCGTTCTCCATTCGACATATTTTCTATAATTTCTGCATTATAATGCAATAAACTTTGGGACAACTTACCGTTCTCCATTCGACATACTTTCTATAATTTCTGCATTATAATGCTGCGCACATCTCATTTGTCTCAAATTTGCCTCAGTGTTGGAACAACAATCGCTGCTAGTGGAACTTTGTTTTCTTTGGTTATGGTTGGAAGAGCTATATTTGTGTTTTCTTTGGCGAATGTTGCAAACTGTTTTACACGTCGATCTAATGCTAAAATTGACGTTACATCACAGGTATCAACATTTTGTAATATAAAACTTGGAATTAGTTTGATCTCTTATTATGATTGTTACTGATTGAAATGCTTGTTCTCAACTCTTGTTTAGTTTGTAATATGGTGGGCTGGCCTAATGAGAGGTGCTGTAACTATTGCTTTATCATACAACCAGGTCTTCCCTTGATCACTGATATATATATATATATATATTTTGGGAAGGTTGCTCTTAGTATTGTCATAATCAATTTTGTTTTTTTGTTGTTGTTGTAGTTCTCAGGCAGTACAACATCAAAAGAATATGCATTCATGATAACTAATACAATCATTATAGTGCTCTTCAGTACCGTGGTAAGCAGCAACTTCTGCCATATAATTTCCAAAAGATATGATTGGTGAACTATTTAAAAGTGTATGCTTGACTAATTAATGAATTCATCCGAATGAAAGTAGGCAACATTCAAAAACAAAGAAAAAAGAAAAAAGAAAAAAAGAAAGGTCCTTTACTATTCCTTGGGCATTAAAAGTTCATGGATTTACTCTATCATTGTAGTACATTTTATTTCTGTAATTTAGACACTTGTTCTTTCAGTTCGAATGGATAACAAGTAACAATATAGTTGTAGAAAATGCAATCATTATTATTAGTTTTGTGGAAATGGTAAACAGAATTCATTTGGAAAGGTTTGAATCAACATGTGAACAGAGATCAATGGATCAACAATGGCCAAGAGTAAACAAACAGGCCAGACCAAATTAAAGAAAAAAAAAATAACAGGGGGTTACTCAAAGTACAACAAAGAACACTTAACAGTATAGGTCACTATGTATTCTTTAGGGCTTTAAGCCATATCAACTTGTATTGATCACACCGAAGATGGCTGATTTCTGCATTGTTCACAAACAATCTCTCGATTCAGAGATGATATGCAGTAGCACTTTGCAGTAGCCTCTTTTAAAGTGCATTTGAACTGTTATGGATAAACCAGCTGCCTCTTCCTTCTTTTAGCATATCCTATAGAAGATCAGACGTCATATTTAGCATTTTGCAGAATATGATTCCATACTTAAATAGAGTAAGCACATTGAGAAAAAGTAGGTGGATTGCTTATTTTCAATTTCAGCACAAAGTATACAAGTTTAGGGTTCTAATACTCCATTTTGCCAATCTAACCATTGTCAGTCTATAAGGAAATGAAATAATAGCCAAGAGATGAATGAGAATTGGAATATTTTTACTTTATAATTTACACCATACCTTGTGTGACAAGGAGCATGGTGATTGGTGATCTATTTCCGCATAAATACTCATAAGGTTACCTAAGTGAAGAGTTTCCTTTGTCATTCGACCAAACAACTTTGTCCTCATTCTCAACCTTCTGTTATGGAGACCAAACAATGTCGGCCAAGCATTGTTTGTTGACTTTAAGTTATAACATTTCAATTATTATTGTGAATCAAGTAAAGGCATTCTTATTGCTTGTAGGCTCATGCTGAATTTGATATTTCAGGAGGATATACAACACATTGATCCATGGATCAAGTCAAATTGTTGTTCCATTCTCATTTCCATTGCATGTCTTACACGTCGCAAAACTATTTTTTTTCTTTGGGCTACCTCTTAAGCCCCACAAATAAGCATAAGCGTGTTTAATATTCAGTTCTTAGGAAACTAGTTGCAAACATGGGTACTATAATATCTTTTTCCTGATCATTCTATTTACACATAATAGTAGTAGAATTAGTTAATATATTGATTAAATCTAGAGGCTGTATATCCATGGTTTGTAATTTCTTTAAGAGAATAATGGCGATACAAAATCTATTCTTTAACTTGGTATTAGAGCAAAACTATACTGCTCTATCCCCCACCTATCCCACTGCTTCAATTATCCCTTTGTTGCTGCATTTACATGGTTCTTAGATCCTAAGCTAGATCCTTGAGATTGCAATTCCATGTTCATGTTCTCCCTCATTCCCTATTTTCCCATGTCCAAGTCCACCCTTTGCCCTCGAGTAATCCATGTCAAAGGATGTTTTTTTTATTAAGTCATGTTGCTTCAGAGTCCAAGGGTATATGAATATTGAAAGACAATCTGTCTTCTCTAATGAAGTACAAACATTTTAAAAGTTTTGACAAGGTCAGTCAAGTGTTATCTTTAGTGCAGTAAAATCATTTTATCTTTATCCAAAATAGCAACTACTAGGATTGTAAGTTTGACAATTATAGTCGATGACATTCTTTTAAGAAATGGTCTGTGATGTATCACAAACCAAGGTTTGAAATGCTGAGTTGTATTTAGATAAACAAATGGAGGAGATCAAGACTTGGATCTTGTCATGTAAGAAGTAATGAATATGAGGTTATGTTGATGCATCTTTATATATATTGTTTGATGGATAGTGCAGTTCAAGAGATAAGTGTAGAATATATAAGTGGTTACTGGTGCCATTTTTAAGAGGGTCGGAGAGTTATTAGAGCAAGACTATTAAACATTATTTGGATACCATGCGTAGCACATTGTA
>JBAMHZ010000017.1:6643795-6661569 GCA_037177395.1 Alpinia galanga | reverse complement strand
AAATATAATAATTATCATATAAAAATATTAATAAATTAAAATGTATATTGATAATTATATTATGAATAAAAAAAATAGAATATTTTAATGAATATTCTTTTTTAGTGTGATATGGTGTAAGTGAATTGGCGTTGAAATAGTATTTGCTATTAAAATTACACTATTCTATTGTCAAAACTATACTAAATTTGGTGTTTGTAGTTCTAAGTAGTTTCTGGACTCATGGTCTACTATTGAGTTTGATTGATTCTTTAGCTGGAGGAGGAAATTGTGACGTACGTAGCTCATTGATTGAGAAGGTATGATCTTTAGGCTTCTTTCCCAACTTATTCGTTTCTTCTTATCGCGTTTGGTACATGCTTTCCTGGAGTTCTAATTTTTAGTTCTTTTATATTGTTAGCAATCATTTACTGTCTGGTCCTCTATCCATTTCTATGGCAGAAGGTCGAACCAAATGCATGTTCTTTTTGTGTTGCATGTTAAGAATCGCTTGGTTGCTTTGGGCCTTTGCTGCTGAACAAATCGGTGGAAGGACAAAGGCGTCAACTTTTTTGCCTCGCCTCTCTTTGCTACTTAAGTAACGACAGTGTTATTTATGGTTTAGAAAAATTCTTGACGACAGCAGAAGGCCAAAGCTTCTGTTGGGCGCTTCAGTAGCTTCTGGTTAGCTGCTTATCTTAGTGGTTCTTATGCATCTGTTTTGCTAAAGTTTCTTCTATCCTATTTGTAGCAGTTCAAACAAATTTCTTCTTACATATTCTCCACGTAGCTCTAGTTTTCCTTTTATCTTTTTTCTGCATTTGTTTGTCTAAGAGTGGGATAAGTTTCTATCATGTTTGATCTCTGTTGTTGTTGATCACCAATGTGGCACCATGAGCCAAGTACATAAACAGTTAAACCTTACCCTTCCTGAGGATTGTCCTATTGGGTGCTAGCAATACATTTCTTTGTGAATTACATAATGACAGGTTACTAGAACGTACTTCTTTTTAGGTACGGCCATCAAGTTTTTGATACCATGGCAAAACTTATTCATGCTTCTTCTGTTTTCAGTGATTCCTGCCTAAAGTCATCCTTCCTTTTTTTCTTGGGCACATTTACATGCTTGCACTGGTACTACCTTTTGTAGACATTATTTTATGTTGGTATCCTAATTTCTAGTATATTTCTTCATAAAATTATAAATATTCATCAACAAACATAGAAACCTGTATTTGTATCATCTACTTCAAGGATTCCTTTGGAAGGGCACAGAGCATGATTAACTTGTGTTTAATGGAGGAAAATTCAACAATATGCTTAGGAAGGGCACAGAGCACAATTAACTTGTCTTTAATGGATAATGATGTACTCAGGAAAATACTAGCTTTTCCTGTTGCTAGGCTATGTCAGTGTATTGTTTCGATGGGTACTTCCAATGTACTCGTTAAGAGAATTTGAAAAGTGAGGAAAGGAAGTTTTATAAGAAACTCATAAATTTATTGATTTAGTACACTGTTGTTGTTCAAAATTAGAATATCCTAAATGATTAGCTTTGCCGATGAGATGATGATAGATTTTTGGTATTGCGATAATTGGTAAACTGTCTGCTTTATTGATGAATTCCATATTGTTAAACGTGCAAATTGATAAGATGGTTTTAAGAAATAAACGATCAAACACCAGTTGCATGCATTAGAGAAGTCCTTTGTTCTTACAACCAGTATCCATATTGTATTCTAAACCTTAAAATGTTGTTCCTTTGAGGAAGTCAAAGGTCAGGTTCTTACACCAGTTGCATGCATTAGAGAAGTCCTTTTTTATGTCACCTAATGTTGTTCCTTTGAGGAAGTCAAAGCTCAATCCAAATTCAGAAGCAACTTTGCAAGGAACTTCTTTAGCCTTGTCCTATGTAAGTTCTTTTGAGCAGGAGTATTCAACACAGGATAGAGATGATGTTGACTCTAAAGTGGTATGTTGTTTATGTGCAAATGGAATCCCTTTCAGTGTTCTGCACTCGCCACATTGGGAAGAAATGGTATTGGCAATTAGTAAAGAATTGGGTTACAAAAGTCCATCTTATGAGAAAGCAAATACAATCTTACTAGAAAACTAAAGACACAAAGTTGAAAGAGAAATGGAGGACTTTAAACAGAAGTGGCCACAATATGGAATGTCAATCATTTCAAATGGCTGGAGTGACATAAAAAATCTACCTTTGATAAATATGTTTGCTTCAAACCAATTTGGATCCATGTTCTTAAATGCCTTTGACTTTGTAGCAGCAATTTGTATTTGATACTAAAAGATATTATGAATGCTCTTCCTTGGCTTAAGCAGACATATTGAACTGCTAAAGGAATAGTCAGATACTTCTTACACCATCCTCATTCTGTTGTTATCTTCCAAATATTTTCAAGATTGAAGTTACTGAAAGCTACAGCACAAAGATTTGCTTCGCACTATATCATTCTTTATGTTGTACTTGACATCAGAGAATCTCTTACAGCTGCTGTGTCATCCAAACATTGGGAATTGTGGGCTAGTTCTCCAAATATGAAGGAGAAAGTAAAGCTTTTTAGTGATAATGGGAAGGAAGCAGTCATGTCTGAGAACTTTTGGGTACCAGCCCGGTTGGCCTTATCTATTATCAAGCCAGTTTACAAGATGATCAAGTTTCTGGTCAAGATGGTGCCCTTATTGGTGATGTATGTGAAGAATGGATAATATGCTGGGGGAAATTAAAGAAAATCTGAGCAGGCTTGAAGATATGTATACAATTGTGGAAGAAAAGGTTCTTTCAAGGTGGAACAAGAAAAATTTTCCATTGCAGTGTTTGGCCTATGCTCTCACACCGAAATACTATGATGAGGAATGCCTACAACTTCAGGCACCAGGATGTAGGAAGAGATGCCCCCCAGGTTGGTTCATTCTTCTGTTCGTTTCCCCCTTTCTATGCTAAGCATAAAATTATTAATCCTCATTTGTAATACCACTATATTTTCATCATTAATCTTACAACTTGTTTTCAATAGGGTTTTAGACAAGTTATGAAATTGCCTTAATTTACAGATCAAGATGACGAGGAATTGAATGTGCAACTTCTGCCATATGTAAAATGCACTGAACGATACAAAGGAGCTAAGAGACATGGCCTTCAAAGTTCTTTCTCAATCAATCAGTTCTTTTTCAGTGGAGAAACAATGGAGTACCTATGGCTATATCCAAAGTGCAAAGAGACAAATTAAATTCTAGTAACGCTGACGATCTCCTATATGTACATTCTAACTTACGGCTATTGTCCAGGTACTGTCTGTTTTTTTTTTCTCCTTCAAAATTCTACTTTGTGTGGTTTAGACAGATTCAAATACCACACAGAATTAGTATGGCATCATATGGTATTTAGGACCAAACCACAGGATTGAAATTAGTATTCTTTTTTTTACTAGATTTTGATAGCATCTGACTTTGCAATTTGGCATATCACTTGATCTTTTAGCAGTGCTGTCTGACATCATTACTGACCTTTTTCAGTTTGCTTGTGTAGGCGTGACCCAAGCTATAAGTATGGCATACACAAGAAGTGGGATGTAAACCCCGAGCTTCCTAATGCCGATGGGTCTATTTGTGCTTCATGGGACTAGATGACGACGACAATTCTAGCAATTCTGTGCAAGAGCTTTTGAGGATTATCAAGGACACTCCCTCCTGGGATGATCAAATTGGCGAACAAAGTCAAACAACCAGCTCCATGAGTGCAGGTGGAGGGAGAGGAGGTCAAAGCTGGTATTCGAGGTAGGCTCGATGAATAAGCTCAATGTTTGAACCTGATGGCCATTGTGAGTAAGGTTTGTTTTCACAGAGATTAGTCATCATGTGTGCATGCTGATGATATCTATTTTGAGCTCAAATTGTTAAGCTTGCTTTTTTTCTCTTGCTTAAGTTAATGAATTGTTCATGAACTCAACGCTCTGTTTGCTTCGATGGATAGGACAGGAAGGGTGAAAAAGTTAGAGGGAGAAGAAGGGAGCCGAGACGATGAGGCTGAGTTTGTTTACTAAGAGGAAGAGAGAATGAAGAAAAGGACCAAGTAATTCTAATTCTTATCCTGCTAACACTGAATCCCCTTCCTTAGCTCAAAGTAAACACAACCTAAATCAGTTTATATTATAGAATCTTAGGAATGATCTTCTACACAATTCTTATGTGAGCATCTATGAGTATCATCATCCACCATCTGATCCCTTAGAATTTAGAAATTGAGTATAGTATTCACTCGATCGGACAGTGGATAATGGTGATACTCATGAGTACTCACATAAGAATTGTGTAGGAGATCATTCCTCTATAGAATCCACAGTAATTTTCTTACCATTTTACTTCACACTATATTATAATATTAGTCATGTTCATTCCAATGAATGATGTATGATAATATAAAATTTAAATAATTTCATATAGCTTCAAATTATTCAAATCTTTGAAAATTTAAATCATAGATTATAGAATTATTAAAATTAATTTAGCTTGATAAATAAATTATTGATTGAGACTCAGTAACAATGTATGTTGTTAATCGTTTTGTCATTTACGAAAAATACTATGCAAAATCATTTAAATTAAATGTATTTTTATATATATATATATATTATAAAGTCTAAGGTTTATTAATTTTTAAAGTATTTTTTAAAAATAAAAAATAAACTGAATGAGATTTCTATATTGTTATGTCATTTACTATTAAAATAACAAATTGAATGATTTATTTTTAAAAATAAAAATAAAAATCCATTAACTTTTTTTTAAAATAAAAAATATATATCGATTGATTTAAATATATTTTCCATTAATATTTAAAAAACAATTAATTAAGTTGTTTCACAAATTAATTTGATGAAATGAAATCAATGACTTTTATGTTTTAAATAAAAAAAATTGTCCATAAAACTTAACTGAAAATTTTAACCTTTTTATTTAAAAAAAATGAAAATAGATGGAGAAGAGATTGCCATGTGTGGTTATGTACTCTAAATTGACAAATGGAAACCAAATGATACACAAACCATGACTAGTAGCTATTTTTATTAGTCCATAAACTATTAGGGCCAGAAATGAGCCAAACCAATTTAAGCTTTATAATGTCCAAATTTATTTGATAAAATAATAAAATCGAGTCAAGTCAAACTTAAAATTAACCAAGCTATTGAAAAATCTATTCAAACTTGACTTGATGTTTTTTTTCCAAGATTGAGCTTGGTTTGAATTTGAATTGAACTTGACTTGTTTAATAGATATCAAACTTCTAATAAGTTCGATTCAAACTTGTTTAAATTTAACTTGTTTAAATGTTATCAAACTCTTAAATTAAGTTTGTTTGTTTAAAATTTTAATCCTTATTTGTAAATGAATATAAATAAACTAATAAATAATTTTTAAATGAGTTTAATCACGAACACTGTTCACAACCATTATTCATGAATATTAATAAATCGAACTCATATATATTCAACCTTGTTCATTTAATTTATCAAGCTGTTCAAGTTTATTCATTAATTGACTTTGATGTATATTAAATGAACATAAACGAGTTTTTACCAAATCGAACACCAAGCATGTTTATTATGAACACTTGATTCGTTTATAGCCCTATCAAACTATAGTTGGAAACAATCACATCAAAAGACTTAATGGGAATGTTACACATGATGCAACGAGTTGAGAACTTGACCTGTGTTTGTTTTTCTCGTTAGGCACAAAATGATCGACAAGAGTCTTTTTCTGTTTGATACAACAGTATCTACCAAGTTGCTTGCTGACAGAGCTTGATGGCCAAACAATAACCAGCTGACAAATTGAATGAGCTGATCTAAACATTTTTCTCTTATTTAATCACTGAAGCAGTTAGTTTATAGGAAAAATCATCACACAAAACAAGCCCTGACCTTTTGATAAATTTTATATCTGATAGACAATCTTTCATCAACTATTATTCAGAAATTTGAGCTTGAAAATGAGTGCAGTTTCTACAAGCACAAGTCCCATTAAAAGTTTATCACATCAAACTCAAGAAATGCGAATTGAATCATCCAAAACATGTAGTAAAGTGCAAGGGATCAAAAACGGTGGAGGGTAGTCATGTTTGATAGGTCTTACAAAGACTGAAGGAGCTCTACTTGGTTGCCTGTGCGATCATGTTGCTTATTGAACTTGCCTGCTCCTTGGCAGCTTCCACCAGTTGGTCCTAGCAAAAGAAAATCCAATGGTTGATGACAATGAGATTATCATGCAATGGTAATGGCTCTTTGACGATTTATGGGAAAGCACCTGATGTGTGCCATCTCAAATTAGCCTATAATACCCTCGACTTGTCAACAATCAACCGAACCGAATTCCTAATAAAGGCGATGATCAATAGAATATGACATGCACTCTGGCCCTACAAATGCATACATGTAGGACACTCTACAAGCTATCGTAAAGCTGGTCTGAAAACCGCCTTGTAGTTTCAAAATAATGCAGCAGGATATGCATTTATAATGCTATCGTCTAACTCTAAATAACATCTGTTTTGTTCCCTAACTCCACCTATCATGTAGTTGCATGCATCACAAAGTAATCTCGAAGATTGGGTCAGGCATCCGAAACCAAAAAATTGAAAATTTAACTTAAACCAAACAAAAGATTAGGTTCATAAATTTACAAGTTTGGTTTTACTTTGAACAAAAGAATTTTGTTTCTATTGCATTTGGAACTCAGTTCTACTTGTCATACAAAATCATATATATATACACACACAAACACTTTGATATACTAAGCTTTGGATTTGTGCGTGCCTATGGATGTCGAGTGAAAAATGCACAGTAACACTTGCGCTCGCCACCACTGGATTCTGACCGAATCACAGCTAGAATCCGACTGTGGTCTGACCAGCGTCGAAGTCCGGCCCGATGTCAATCGAATTCCAGCCGAATCGCGGTCGAAATCCAGTCGCAGTTGGGCCGAAATTGAAGTCCGGCCCGATGGTGATCAGATTCTGGCTGATTTCGACGGTGATCAGCTGGCACCGACACCCTCTAGGATTCAAGAGTTGGATATAGTATGGATGACGGCTCGATGACGACAAATTCAGATGAATTCAACGATCGACCGCGTGCACGTGGCTGACTTGCAGCGTAACAAAACTTTTATATATATATATGATTTATCTCTTTTTCATAGCAAGTAGAACTAAATTTGCTACTTTTACAATACATAAAACATAAAACAAGCCAAGTTTTAATTCAGTTAGAAAACCTTATAACTTCTTTTTTGGTTCAGCTTTAGTTTGGAAAATTTTGAACAGTTTGAATTTTTCTCTACGTTATAATTGATTAGTTGACCACTTACTCCAAAGGGTCAAGCTGATAGGAAGAATTGATCAGATGATATTTTTTTACTAGGCAGACTTTAAACCCTACACATCTAATTCTAATTCTATGTTAATGATAGGTTAAACACTTATCTCAAAAGCTCGATGTATTAGGAAAATGATCAACACGAAAATTGATGAGATGGTATTTTTTGACACGAGGGATTTCAATCCTGGACATCTTAAACCAAAAGCTCTAGCTATTAGGAAAGTGATCAGCATACGAATTGGTGAGACGGTAATTTTTGCTATAGATGATTCAAAATTGACTAACCACTTATCTAAATTCTAAGCTATTAGGAAAGTGACTAATTTATAGTTTTTATAACCTTAATAGAGGTATTTGATTTTGAACTGCTAGAGTGCGTGCTTGTAGGTGGATGATTTATTTGTACATCAAAATAAAAGGCTGTGTCACAATCAACAAAACTTTATTTGCTGTCTCTAACTATAAATAGATGATTGTTTTGGTTTAAGTAAAAGCTTAATTCCATTAGTCCCATCACACTTTAAACTTGTTGCCAAGGTATTAATCTAATAAATACCTGTGCAGCTATATGACGGGCAATAATCTTTTTGCTTGACTCTTGAAGCTCACCGGCAATGAGAATTTCATCCAATATGTAGTATGCCTGCCCAATTTAAAAGTAGATAAGATATAACCAAGAAAATAAGAGATGGCCAAAGAAATCATCTAGATCATTAAACAAATTACCTTATGAAAATTGAATATCAAATCAAGTTCGCAAACCTGAGAATAAGGAAACTTAAACTTTCATAATTCCATTTGGGAACAAACCTTTCTGAGATGCAATCAATTAAACGAAATGACTTACACTGCCAAAATATCGGTCCAGTATCTCAACAAAATGATGAATGATTTCAAGTATTTCTAATTCATTATCATCTGCATCAATGCACATGCAAAAATAAAGACTGGCATATCTGAAAATGATATTTCATGAGTCAGGAGCATTGCATTTTAAAAGTAGCAAAGTCGACTTCATAAAACAACAAATAACCACCACAAAGATGCATATTTGTACGGGAAAATTACCTTCTATACACAACCTTATATCCTCTCCACTCTACAAAGTTGCAAAGCTTTGGACCTCGTGTAAGAATCAGTCCACTAAGCTCACGGATGACCTTGAGTAGATGAGTGATGAATTTAACAAATTAAAAACAAGTGCATCAGTATCTATATTTTTCTATAAAAAAAATAGCAGAGTGCAAGTCCCGTAATAGTGAATCTTCCAGGCTGATAGAATACTTAAATGTAATACGATCAACAAGAGAATAATGTCAATGGATATTTGATTGCAGAGTGGTAGATGTAGCATGCAAGGAAACCAAAATTTGCTTGTAGTGCACGTTTGACCAATACAAATCATATCCAATAAATTAGATTAGAAGTCATACAGAATAACATATCATTGCAATGGAATATCCTAGGCATACAGAGTCCACATCTAAACTTCACCATCTAGAATGATTCCTAAGTTTCGAATGCAGTGGATGAAAGAAATAAGAATTTAGACAGGAAATTGATGCCATGAAAATAATATAGAGTTCAAGGACAATAGATTACAAACGTGACCAGGCCAACGAGAACAGAGTTGCAGTTAACTCAGGATGACCAACCAATTCTTCATAATTGACATAATATTTGACTAAAAATAAAACTACAAGGTCTATAAGACTCATCGGGCTTACCATAAGCCTGCAATTAGTGAACTGATAACAGTCACTATCTGTCTCTAAGAATCAACAATGTGCAAGTAGAAAACAGGAACCAATCTGCTAAAAACCACATCAACTTTTACAATCGCTATTCAGTATCTAAATGATATGATACCATGCACTTGACACTTGAAATAATGAACAAAAATGATAGCACAATGTTACAATTTAGCTATATAATGCAAATTGACCTGCAACCAGGTAAGCCATAATGACACTTACAAATATTAATATCTATCCATTAAAGTAAATTAAAAAAAATCGAACATGAATGATATACAAAAAGCACCAGAGAAAAGAGGGGGGAAAAATGCAAAGGCATTCTCAACAACTAGGTCAAATTTTACTTTCCAGTGATCAACGAAAGGAGACTCATTCACAGACAAGACTTTGCAACCAGAACAACAGTTAGAGAACGAATTATGAAACTGAAGCAAGCAAATAAAATATGGAAAGTAAATCTGGAGTAAAAAAGGCATATCTACCTTGCTTCTTTCTTTCTGAGAATATGGAGAATACCATTTGGTTAATCTCACTTTTCCCTGTCGACTAATTAGAAGTACAAAGTGAATCTGTCATTATAAAGAAGGCAAGTTATCAAAATCAAATAAACAATTCAATAAGTAGCTTAGTAATTAAAAGAAAAATGAATTTACTCTGGGCAAATAAGATGTCAACGCCAATTACATATCAACCTATCAAATAAGAAGGGCATAGTTCCTAATCACAAACCTGTTTCCTCATACAATTTTTTGTGTGTCTAAACCGATGTTCACAAGCGAACTAAAATTTGTATAGCTTCCTTATTCAAAATAGATAAAATTATGCACGATCAAATGCAATGAAATGTATGCCGAGACTTGAAATTTGAAGCACAAGCTAAGACAAAAAAAAAAAAAATCTCAAACCGTATGATTTGAGTTTCCGATCATCCTTCATAAACAAAAAAGAACATGAAAACCGCGGCAAGTTGCACCGAGGAACTGATCACTGTTGCTGAAATAACTGAACCGACAAGATTTCAAATTTGATAAATCTTAACTTCCATCATGTTTCATACTTGGTTCCATGAGTGATTTTTAGCTAAAGCATATCAAAGGTTGGTGTTTGGTAACTTGGATCATCGTCCTTCGCACAAAGAAATTACCGAATTCGAAAACTAACAGACACCCAACCGGAAGGAAATCCTTCATACGGAAGCTCAAGTTGTTAACTCCGGAATCGGAAAACAATGTTGAATAGATTCATAGACGAACGATTGCACAATACGAAGAAATCCTAGCCCTAATATTAATTAAGAGAGCAAATTTTAAGGGAGAAGAATACGATCAAGCGAGAACCGACCATTTCTATCGGGTTTCCTTCGGATCTGCGATTCTTCGATCTCCCGCGATCAGGAAGGAAGAAGACGAGGAACAGAGGAAAAGAAGCGTGAAAGGATATGAATAAGTAAAGGAAGGCCACTAAATTGGGTCCTATCCCAATGGGCCCATTAAGGCCCAATCAAGTGGGGGAAATTTTTTTGGAAGGTTATGAGGTTATGCAATTACTTAAAATTATATGGTCGTTTATTAAAATTAGTATATCCGAATTCAAGCTAACGTAAAATTTCAATTTGACCCTTAAAGTTTCAATATCTCAAATAAGACATGATCTTCATCTTGTATTTCCCCTTCACTTTTTAACAGGCAGAAAGGACCATGGATTCTTCATCGCCATTGCTGTTTGTAAAGGGAAAAAAAATCACCTTTTTTCTGGCTGGGCAAGTAGTGGAGGTTATCCAGAAACTCAGAGGAGAAGCATTGGGTTATGGTCTTGTAGAACTAGTGAGGTAATGGATGGCAAAACAGAAGAAGACGGAGATGAGGGGAAAGTGTAAGAAAGGTATGAAACCTAATGGCAAACATGCTTCCTGCTGCGGATCTAACTCGATGGCTCGATCGAACTCGGCCAGCGACCCATTGGCGTCTCCTTGCCCAATATCAGCAACAAAACGAAAGAGTTGGGCATAAGTGGCCGCCTACCTGTCTGAAGAGCGGCATGCCTCATTGCCTCGGCGGACAGAAATGGAGGCCTCTTGAGCGGCAGCATTGCCGCCGTTCAGGAAGTCCCAAATGGAGGCGGCGGGGAGGAGAAAGGAGGGGAATAACGCCTCAAGGCGCCGCCTTTGGGCAGGGAAGGGGCTGAACGGGCGGAGTTTGGCGGAGCGAGCGACGATTACATGGCCGAGATTGAAGGGAGAGGGAGGAGCGACTCATCTTCTCGGTTTAACCGTATGGATCCTCTCCAACACCAGAAAATTTTCATTCTTACAATTTCCACAACTTCCCTTTTCTGTCCAGGCGCACCCTTAAATTCAAGACAAGAATGGTCGGATGCAGCGTGGATCACTAGCGTGATTGTGCAGGATCCTCGAATAGTAGAATTCGCCACGTGATTGATGGCCCCACAAGGATTCCAGGCCGCCGAGCTCCTGTGAACACGTCTCGGCATCAGGACGGTTGAGATATTGAAGGCGCGTTACCGCATTATATACTGTATGCGGACTCTACGGTCCCCGGTACGTCCACGAAATAAAAGTCGTGGCCTCGTCAGAGAGACATCGCCGTCTTGATTGCGAGCGAAGGAGAGAAGGAGAATTGGGCGTTTTGTGGCGGTCGAAATCTAGGGTACGACGGCAGGGTAAGAGTTTGTGGATTTCGCTCCTCGTCTCCTTGTTCATCGATTGAAGATTAGGCATGCGGTGATGGACCGCGAGGAGCCGGTCGAGGAAGGAAACGAACGCGAGGACGTCGTGGGCCTTGCCTGCTCGATTTGCCTCGAGGCCGTCAAGAACAGAGGGGATCGAGCCACCGCTTGGCTGCAATGCGGGCACGAATTCCACCTCGGTTAGTTTGTCCCACGGATCTTCTTCTTCTTCCTTTTTTTTTTTTTTTTTTGCTTGTCACTTCGTTGGATTCTGGAGGTTCGGTGGGAGAAAGTAGTTGATTTGATCAAATTTTTTTTGCTTTGTTTAATTATTATCGTCTTTGATGAACTAATTTTATGGGAGCCTTAAAATTCTGCCCAAACAAGCTTTTTCCCTTATTCATAAAGGCAAGGAACCAACAAGCCATTCATACTTTATGAAAGTTTGAAGCTGGTTGATGAGAAAAAAACCTAGCCAGTTTGCGACTGATTCTGTTGGAATGGAATTTCAATTTGATATTTGAAGTGGAAAATCAAGGAAAATAGAATTGTAAGAGTTTTTCCCTTTTCTAAAATTAGTTTCTGGTGGAACAATATTTAAGCCCCTCCCCTTCCTTTTCTACATTTGCCACCAAAAGCCTCCATGTTATATCAAAAACAGCTTGTGTTATTGTCAAAGGCAAGGAACAAACAAGCCAACCATTCTATGTGGGAGTTTGAAGCTGGTGGTACATAAAAAAGACCTACCTTGTTCCCAACGTATAATGATCAGAAAGGAATTTCTAAGAATAATGGTTTCAGTTGTTACATTTTATTTCATATCATTGGGCAAACAAGCAACAAAACAATTCATTCCTTGTGTTTAGAATAATATGGTATTGATATATATATAGTGATTGAATATCTTATTTTGAGACCTAAGTTTTCTGTGATAATGGAATCCTATTTCTGTAATTTATTTTGTGAAAATGATATTTTAATACAAAATTAGGGATAGAATTCCATTTCCATTAGAATCATGGTTCCAGAAACTGACAAGGTAGCAACACCAGCTCTGTTGATGGTTTGATTTTGCAACTGTTTGTGACTTAAGAGTGTGCTATTTCTGGGTTACTTATGGTGATTTCTTTTCAACAATATAGCAAATAGGTTGATTAATTGACCATTCAAAGATGATAACTATTGCTGGCCCAAAAATTTTCCCTTCATTTGAAAGCCTTGTAACTTGCAATTTTTGCTCCCCACGTTATCTTCATCATTCATCTTCGTTATTGTTGCTGCCCTCTCTTTCGTGGTTGATGAAAAAGCCCAAAGCTTGTGAACATTGGGACCTTCTTAAACTTTGGTTGAAATCCACCATTTATCATTAAACATAAGGTCCTGTGATTCACTCTCCTCAAAGTACATATAACTTTATCTTAACATTTATGTCATTTCTTATTTCCAGGAAAAATGAATTCCAAGGCCAAGATTTCTACTGTGAGAAATTTTATGTTGTTACCACAGTTAAATTATCACTAATGTTATTATGACTTTCTTTTCCTAGTCTGTCACATCAATGGATTTAATTATATATATAGGCTAAATGTATGAAGCCAGAAAAATTTATCCTGGTCTTTCCATTCTCTGATTTTATTTTTTTTAACATAATTTGGCGTGCTAATTTAAAAAAAAAACTTTTTGATGAATTTTACCAGAACTTTGATAACAATTGGTCTATGTTTCATATGCCTCAAATAAGAAATTTTATTCTGAGTTCAGTTTAGAAATATTAAATTCCTCATGCAGTGTAATTTTGTAAAATCTTGAAAAGTTTATTGTTCTTTATAGTAGTTTTCATGGGTATGTTCAATTATTATTATTCCCATGGTATAGGTTTGATTTACTTTCAACTCTCCAATTATAGTTTTTCTTTGACAACTCTATCTTTTATAGTCACACAATAGTAAATTAAGCTTTGCTTTGTTCATCTTATGTTTTACAACAATTTGTGCATAATCTCTTTTCAGTTAACCTATGTAGCATCTCGTTTGAGCAGTTGTATTTGTTGGCTCATCCAAATAGACTAATGGTGAAGATTTATCACCATTTAAAACCATTTGTTTCAGATTGCATTGGTTCTGCATTTAATGCTAAGGGAATAATGCAATGCCCAAATTGTCGAAAAGTTGAAGAGGGAAATTGGCTGTATGCAAATGGCTGCTGTCCAACACCAGACTTCATTAATGAATTGATTCGTGATGGAGACCTCTACAATCATCATCACATTGAAAGTGTATGCTACCAACTTGAATCAATGCGCTCTTTGATTTTGCATCTGTTTGTTGTGTAAACTAAAATTTAGAAATTTAGCATCTTGAAATCTCATTATTTAAAAAGATCATTTTGTCGGGCCCTTTTAACAAGTTTCGAGTGTAGTGGCTTCTCTTTTGTTCCATTTTCCCATTGTCTCATTTGTTTTTTTTTTTCGAATTTTTTGTTTTGGTAGTATTTTATTTTCAGTATATTTCTTTCTAATCATATCATGTTTTCTCTAGTCATGTGTTCTTTTCATTTTATCTGTTTGTCCAGCCAATCGGAGGTCATTGGTGCCCAGTCAGCGACTTGGCAAGAATTCCATCATTGTTTGAGTAAGTTCTGCATTTCATATGATCTTTATGTATAATGACAATTCCAATTTATTATGAGATAATGACTAGATCAATAGTGCTGTTTTTATAGCTTTGACAATTAATAATTGCAGTCAGTATCTTGGACTAAACTTGTTGGGGGCCTCAACAATTAATGTTTTTCTTTAATCATTATATGCTGTTTATTTTTCTTACATTTGTTAAGCGTAAAGTCCTGGTTATTTAGCTAGGATTAGCCACGGATTAAACCTTTGAGCATGCTTAAACCTATTTGGTTTGAAAAAAATTTCTGAAAACTTTCTTCCTTCTTAGAATATAGAATTCAAAATTTGAAATTTTTAAAATAAAAAAAGGCAACCGTTGCATGAAGCTCCCGCCAATGACGCATTTGGATTTATTAAAGGGAAATGATGTGATAAATATTTGTTTTTTCTTTTTAATTTCTGATATCTTTATTTAATTTTCTTAAAACTGCAGACTGAAAATGAATTGCATCAGTTACTTTGCCCTTCAAGATGCACAGAAGGAAGTACTTTTGATTGTTCAGTTATCATGTTCTATTTTATCTGGGTGTTATGCACATTATTACTTAATAACTCACTATCATCTCTAAGCTATGGTTTTCTCAGCTGTGCTAATGATTACTTATTACATTCCAAAAAAAAAGGTCTTCATTAAAATCATTTATGCATGAAGTAAAATATAATGCTTTGTAGTTGGTAAGGATTTTTATAGTTGAAGACAAATAACTATTTTCATGTAGATAAAAATATAATGAATGCTAAATCACCGATTCCCCCCTTCTGCAGTAGTAAGGTTTGGCAAGCATTTTATTTACATTTGTCCAATTTATTGCATTTGAATTGTATAATCTTTCTGCTTGGACTGTGTCTTAATCGAATTTGCTAAATACTCTGTTAAGGAACTGCTTTGTAAATGCCACATTGGAAGCGTTTAGCTGCATTTGTCATTTAACTTATCTTTTTCTATTTTATTTTAGGGAAGGTGAATCTTCTTCAGCTGCTTCTTGTAAGTCGAAGCGGATATAAATTGATGACGTGTTAGTACACTTTGAATAACCTAGCAAATTTGTGCTTTTGCAGTTCGTGATCCGTTTGGATATCGTGCTATTGTTTCTGAGAATCATTTGACCATGTCATCACCTCATCCATGCCCTTTCGTAGCTTACACACAACTGCCTCAACCTTCTTCCTCCAATCAGTCATTTGAGACCATGCTTGATGGTCCTGGATATCACCAACAGTGGAGTTATTTTTCAAGACCAAGAGACATTCACACTCGTATGATAGCAGCAAATAATCACCATCATCCATCCTACTCATTCAATACCCCTATTAGCCTTGCTGATCCAGCATCTCACTTTTCAAGGCGTGACACGGATGGTTTACCTGCTGCGGACTCTGTTTTCCATCCTTTTGTTCTCGGTCATGGGTGAGTTGCATTGATTTCCCACGTTTTACCTGGCTGTTTCTTTCTAACACATCTTGAAGTTATGCTGTCATGAGCATGATGGTTATTGTGGAATTCAGCAGACACCAATTAACATTTTGGCTAAATCTAAATCTGTAGCAATCGAATATTATCATTATGCATGCTTTCAATATGGTTCAACTTTGTTCGTTACGATCGCCACCTGAATTTTAATTCTCTTTTTTGTATTTCTTCCAGAAATGGCTCAAGATCTGGCCCCAGCAGCTCCTCTTCCTCTTCCTCAGTCCCACCATTCCTCCGAACCCATGCCAATCTCCATGAAGCCTTCCAACGACAGAATTCTCAAAGTGTGCGTGGAACAAGTATGTCACAACCTGTAAACCCAAGGGGTCTGAATCCAGCAGACCAGTGTGTCCCTTTCCTGATAACTTCCATTCCTTTGGATGCCGAGGGAATTCGAAACCACCACTGTCCGTGGGAGCGCGAGGCTGTAGTGACACGTCTTTCTCCCCTTGACAGGGAACCTAGTGCCTGGGGCTCTTTCCCACAGCCCAACAGTGCATCAGAATCCAACCCACGGATGGCCTTCTTGCTGCCGCACAATCGTCCCGAGAGGTCATCATCAGCACAAGCAGGCTACAACCAGACAACAATACCTCCAGGCCGCATGTTGTCGTTGATGTGATGCAAATTTGGCATTTCTCAAAGATGAACTATTTGGCATTCTCAAAACTCCCCTTAAATGCAGTAAATTTCATTTTAAACTGTTGCAGTCGAATTGTAAACTCTACTACCTGTGCGATCATGTTGGTTGCTAATGGCAAGATGGATGATGGCTCGAAATGTCACAAGCAAAATAATCTGTTGAAACTGTCATAGGTTAAGTTTAAGGGACGAGAAGGCCACCAGAAGCTTAAAACATGCACAGATATTCATTATGGGAAAATGTATCCAAAACTTACATGCAAGTTTTTTGTGATATTATTTCATTGTTATCTTGTGGGTGTTGAATGCTTAGAGAATTTCTTCATTACAGATGTTCAGACTTTGTTTCATTTTTCATGAGTTTTGCTGTAATTCTAGTTCAGTTGGCCCACCTAACCATTGAGGAATCGCATGAAGAAACATAATCTAGTCAGTCAACTGTTTGGGTATTCTGCAACTTTAAGTTCACCATCAAACACCATGATAGACATTCAATTTTGAAACTGGCTCTGAAAATGAAGCTCGAAATGGGTGTTCCAAAGCTGTATTCACTGAGTTTACGGTGATTCTTGTCTTTGTTCTGCAGTTTGATCTATCGACACACACAAATGCTTAGCTTGGGTGATGAAATGCTGTATTAGCCATTAATTTGCTCAATTTTCTGGTTTGTTAAATTTGAGTACTCAGTCGTATCGGTTCATGGTTGTTTTCTTCAAAAACATGGTTGTATTTACCTTGACAATACTGAATCAATCATGAATTTACCTGACTTTTATCAAAACAGTACAAGGCCTTTGGCATTGCATGACCTTTTAGGCTACGTTTGATACTTTGTAATTTGTTTTGTAATGTAATTTAGATTATATTATAAGATTGATCTATCTGTTTGGTATAATTTTAACACTGTAATATAATATAATATGGATTACAAAACATAAGGCTTGTAATTTGAATTAAGGATTAAAACTCATATAATTCAGATTACATTACAAGGCTAATATCAGTCAACGTCGACGATCGATGACTAAAGACCATCGAGCACGACTGGCCGGCCGCCAATGTCGTCGGCCATCGCCAGCTGACCACCAACAGCAATCGGCGATCCATGATAACCGATGGCCAATAATGACTGGCAATAATCGACGATCGATTGCATATGGTAAGAATGT
>JBAMHZ010000017.1:6618072-6631147 GCA_037177395.1 Alpinia galanga | reverse complement strand
GACGGTAACTTTGATCACTTCTTGGGATGAGACTGAAAAAATTTATTTTTCGTGTAAATTATAGGGATTTAGATGTAAATTTTCTCTGGCAATTTATTGAGTTTTCTAAATATTTAATTACTAAATCATACGATCAAAATTTTAAAATCTCTTCGTCATTCGTCTTATCCACTTGCCTAAATTAAATTAATTGATTTTATTTTTTTTCTTCTTCACATTTTAATTTCTTTTAGATAAATGCACGTAATTTAAAAGCAAGAAACTGAAGCGTATTTCCCCAGTTTTCGTCGAGGATGAAAAATAAAACGTTTAATAAGTTTTGAAAGGTAAATTTGATTTTTTTTTACCTCTTTTCTAAAATAAAAGATTGAACCCGACAGGGATACGAGTCAGCGAGTCGGGTCAATTTTCAACCATTATTCGACCCGAAAAGTTTGGTTTCGGATCCGAATCGGTACCATCGTCCCCTTTAAATACTTCTAAGCCCTAATTGGTCCACTTCGATTTCTGCGCTCATCCCCCAGCCAGTCACCGTCGCAACCATTTCTCTCGCTCTCGTCATCTCGCACGACGGCCATGGAGTTCTGGGGTATATCCTCTCCTGTAGCTTCTTGTATTTTGGGATTTCCCTTTATTTTGTTTGCTTCCTGTTCGTTTCGATCCTACTGATGCGTATCCTCTCCTGTTCGCTTCATGTTCTGGGTCCTGATTGATCTGCAATTTTCAAGGTTTGGAAGTTCAACCTGGCCAAACTGTGAAAGTCAATCCTGGCGAGAACAAATACTTGCATCTTTCCCAGGTTCCAACACTGGCTTTTATTAGACAGCATAGGGAGTTATTCTAAATCAAGTTATGATTGAAAAAAAAAGTTATATTTGCTTATGTAGATATCTCTTGGAGAGTCAAAGAACGAGAAAGGTGCAGAGGGTGCATCAGTATTTGTGAAATTTGATGGCAAAAAGCTGGTTCTAGGAACTCTATCGGCTGACAAGTGTGCTCAAATTCAATATGATTTGGTTTTTGAGAAAGAATTTGAACTGTCTCATGGTTCAAAGAATACAAGTGTCTACTTCTTGGGCTATAAGACTGCAACATTTATAGAGAGTGACGAATATCCTTTGGATTAATGTTGTTAAATTACTTGTTAGTAAATACAATGATGTTACGTGGTTTTTAAGTTTTGAATTTCTTGACTGGCCGTTTCTGTCGTTTGGATATACCATCTCTGATCCATTCAGTAAGTTTCTCTTTCCTTTTTTTTGTTTTTGTTTTTGTTTCTTTCTTATTTGATGGACTTACTGAGATTATCACCCTTTGTAATAAATCCTCAGATAGTGAATCTGAATCTGACAAGGAGAATCCACTGGATGTGCCCATCAGTGGTACACTTTTGCTATATATATTTTGATTTCTTCTTTTGTTCTTGATTCTAATTTTGTATATCATTAACTTGTTATTGCTATTTATTTACTTTTGTTCGATTCACACTTTATGGTTGTCTATAATGAAAAGTCTAATAGTATAATGGTTTGGCAGCCAGTGGTGAAACTACTAACAATTTTTTGTTGAAAAAAAAAAGTGTAGCAAGGGTAAGTTCTAAGTCAATACATTTTTTCCACATTAGCATTAGATGATAAAATTAGTTGTAGGCTGCAATAGATGATAGAATGAGAGAATAATTTGAGACATTTTGAATATGTTCAAAGACAATAGATTATGCAGTTAGAAGCGTTGGTGATCAAAAACTAATATTACATAATGGAATAAAAAATTATTTAATTGATTTTGTTACTCGTAATATTTCCTTGTTTAGGGCCAACAGAAGGATGAGATTGACCCAAATATTTGGGACAAATGTAGCTTAAAGATGATAATGATCAATATTAGATGAATTTACCTATTCTTTTTAAGATAAATATCCTTGTTAAACAATATTTTCTGATAATTGATATTATTATTATGTAAAACTTAATGGATGGTGGTATTCATGTAACCTGCCAATAGTTCAGATTAACTCCTCCATTTCATAGATTATACAATGAATTTGTTTCTCTGCAAAATTTATTTATTTATTGTAATTTTCTGTATATTCTTATCTATTATTCGTGCATTTAATTAAAAGGCAAACTGGAGGTGAAGGCAAATGATAAGGCTGCAAAACCAAATGCTCAAAAGGCAGAAGCTTCTGATGGTAAGTCCAAGGCCAAGATAGAGAAATCTGAAAAAGATGATAAACCAAAGGCTAAGGATGATTCAGATGATGATGATTCAGAAGAAGATGATTCTGAGGAGGATGAATCTGATGGCGATGAAGATGATGAGGTTGGTCTACTCGAAATCAAAAAATGGTGCACATATTAGTGTGTGTCCTTCTATTGCACAAAATGATAGTCAAATGACATTTCTTTTTAAAATGTTTCAGAAAATGATTGGTGGAGAGGATGACAGTGATGATGAAGATGAGAGTTCCGAAGAAGAGGTAGAAGCTACACCCAAGAAGGTCAGTGTTTTTGCTATTGCATTTTTTGATGTTCAGTTGCACATGATGTAATATGTAAAAGCACATGTTGCAGGTTGAAGTGGGGAAGAAAAGGCCTTCTGAGTCTTCATCCAAAACACCTATTCCAGAAAAGAAAGCTAAGTTGGTTTCGCCTGGTGGGAATCAGAAAACAGGTAGATATCTATCTCCATGGTTTCTGTTTGACATGAGTAATTTATTTTGTCCTCTGTGCCAACTTAGCCAAAGAGTTCCAAAGCATGCTGACATTCACTTTGGCATTCGTTACAGTGCTCTTTGTTTTTGTACTTTATTATCTTAAAAATTGAATTCAATTTATTATCTAATTTATATAATTCTATTATTAGAAGTGGAAGCAGATTAAAGGAGGCAAAGCTCACTTAAATTCATATCGCCATCTTGCAGGGGCTGATAGAAAGAAAATTGGCCATATTGCAACTCCATACCCAGCCAAACAAGGAAAGACCCCTGCAAATAGTTTTGACAAATCGAAGCAGCAAGCCCCTAAATCGACTGGCCCTGTCGCCTGCAAATCATGCAGCAAGTAATGCTCTCACCATCATCATGTCTCCTCTTCCTTTGCATTTCGCAAACAATAATTACACCTTTACAATACTGCCTTATTTGTTTCAGAACCTTCAACTCTGAGAACGCCCTTCAATCGCACACTAAAGCAAAGCACAGCTCTGGAAATTGAGTTGTGACCCTGATTTTGGAGACTGCCTCTGCGGCAAAGCTAGTGTTACTAGTAGCTTTGTGTTTTGGTGGCAATTGTGAAACCCACTTTTCGAATTACTTTGTCTGCGCGTGGTAGTTAAATTTGGGCAATGCTCTAGTAGTCAGCTGTTCAAGACATTTACTCCGTGGAGGCTTCTTGTTGCCTTGAAATATCAATCTTGAAAGCCATCTATATTATTTGTATCAAAATAAAACTTATGATGAATCCAACAGAACAAAGAACTATGGTGATGTTCAGCAGAAAGTAGTGACTATAAGTTTGATGAATCCCAGCTAGCATCGACGGCTTTTAGTATCTTCTCGTGCAGTAAGGGCCCAGAGCAAGCGATTATACCCCGGTCTAGGCCTTCAAGATATATGCCTTTGGAGAAATCTAATGGCTGCCCTCCAGCATCAGTGACGACTCCACCAGCCTCTTGTATGATCAAAGACCCAGCTGCGTGATCCCAGACCTTCTCCTTGTACCCAGCCCTTGCAAACTTCATAAAGATTTCTGCGTCTCCCCGGGCTATAGCAGCATATTTCACCATACTGTAAACTCGCAACGGTCGCTTTCTGCAGGTTGAGAAAAAGGAAAGTTATAGCAATATGCTTGGTATACGACTCGAAAACGGTTATGAGATATCGGAAGGCGCAGCAAGTGCAACCGACCTTAGACCAACACTGTGAGCCAATCCGGCCGTGAAGGAGTGGCTTGAATTGGCCTTCTCGACGGGTTCACAGAATGTTGCAGAAGCAGGATCACTAATGGATGATACATGGATCATCCTAGCCGAGTTGTGCCAATCGAAGTTTTGAAACTCATGAATAAGCGGCTGCATCCAAGCTTCACCGGTACCTCTACGAGCATACATTACACAACCTTTATGCCAAGATCCAGGTGGAGGAGGAGACAATGTAGTCATGAGCCTATAATATCGCTGATGATAGTTGAGCCATTCCTTCTTCCTCGGATAGTTAGGGCAACCGAGTGCACCGAGGACAACCTCCCCATCCTCTATCAGGGCAAGAGCAACAGCATATTGGTCTCCACGCACAAAACCAAGAGTTCCATCCACAGGATCAAGGACCCAAAACCTTCCCTTTGAACCCCCAGTGGAGTTACAACTGCGAATGGCATCAAGAATTTTCAGAGGCTCTAAAGGTTCAGGAGGGGCTTTCAGTCCATATTTTGGAGCTTCAAAGAGGCATTCATTGACGGAACTCGTTACAGATTCAAGCAAAACTGTGGCATCCTCTCTCAACAGCATAGATGCATCTTCTTCTGCGACGATCGATACATGTCCTCCACCGCCACCAAAGTAGTCTGATAAGAGCCAACTAACTAATGCTTGAACTCCCCAATCTGTTGAACAAAATGTAATAGGATATCGTCACTGAAATAAGCACAATGGACATACAAATCTTGCAGTCGAAAAGGACTACACCCTTCTATATCGACAAGTTCCCAAAAGATGTCGAAGCTGAAATGATAATACTCATGGACATGTGATTACACATCTAGAAAGGCAAAAGATAGACTCGATAGAGTACCTTACCAATCTCCGAGTTGGATAAAGCTATGCGTCGACAATGAGCCCATCGACCTCGAGAGCTAGGGAGACAACTATGAGGAGTCCTTCAACCACGAAGAGCCCTTATAACTTATGTGAGGTTACATAGTAAGGGCTAACTCCATCTTCATAATAAGCTTCATGGTCCTCAAAGGTTTGATCACCCACCCTCTACCTAATGCATTTTAGTTGAAAGTGGGAGAGTTCATACACTCGTTCCCCTATCGATTCTTTGTGGAGTCATATTATTAGATTCTCCCTGTGCCACTACAATGAGCTCGAATCATGGTCGACTTGGCCTAGCTTGTCTATCCAAAGATGAATCCTTGCGATCTAGAGACAGCAAGGGAAATCATCTCTGTTGGTTAAGTCGACCATGGTTATGCGAAGAGCACCTAAAGGAAGAGCTACGAACTCACAGTGAGTTCTTACCTGGAAGATGATGCCCAACACACTAAACAACTAATTGGTATAACAGCATTCAACACATTAACAGAGAAGCATCAAAAGACCAAACTTTTTCAATTTGCAGAACGCTTTTTCTCAGGAATTCTAGTAAGCAGATGAAGGGGAAAATCTTGCCAGAAAGACTGGTTAGTTCGTACTTTTCTGTTAGCGAGAAGAAGCCAAGGAATGCCACAAAGGACGAAAAGGGTTTAGCATTGCAGACCTGCCACAGTAATCGGAGAATTGTCCTCCTTGGACATCATCTTCCTTTTCTCCTGTGTCACCAGCCCGCTCTGCACCCGCTGGCACAACAAGCACGCCAACTGCACCGCCCTCACCGCCACATCGAGATCCCTCGCATGCCTCTTCTCTTCCTCCGCCTCCGTCCGGCGCGATGATGATGAGGCATCCTCCTCCGAGAGGCCAAGGTCTCGATCGGCGGCGGAGGCGTAGTGACCCACGAGAACGCGCCCGGCGCCCGAAACGAGATGGGTGCGGGCGAAAGGCGAGGTTTTGGGGAAGAAGCAAGACAGACGTCGGCGTGGATGTTCAATCCTGGCAGCAACGACCGCGCGGGGGCAATTGGCGAGGCGAATCTCGGCCATTCTCGGCGGCTACCCTTCTTCCCTTTCCCCCTCGACGTCAGAGAACCAAACGCCGCGAAAAGGGAGTAGCTTTGCTCGTCTTCTTCGCCGCCTTGGAATCAAAATCCCACCATGGGACTGGAGACCACTGCTGGGGGCTGTTCGATTGGCGTACACGGTGACGAATCCAACTGGTCCTCGCTTCGCTTGCTCATCCACCGCCGCACTAGATCGCTACAAAACCCATCGATAGGACCGATTGCGACGGGAGATCGCAAAAAGGGAGTGCGATGCGATGAGATGAGATGAGGTCGAACGACGAATCCCGAAGAACAAACCCAAAAAAGTTGCGGCCGAGGGTGGCAATATGGTAATTAGAGAAACCCACGATTATTTATTCTTATATTTAATAATTAAATTTGAAATTTTGAATGCCTATTTAATTTAACAAACCCAAATCAAAGTAGCGGCGCAGGGTGGGTGGCAATATGGTAATTAAAGTATTTTTCCTTTTTTAAAAAAAAATAAAATATAGCATAAATTTATTTTATTTATTTTTAACTCTGCTATACATTTGTTATAAATCTATTAATTATATGATTCTTTTGTGGTTGCTTACATTTTAAGAATTTAGCTAGAAAGAAATAATAGAAAAAAGCAGTGGTCGTTTCGCAATATGGTTAACAGGCCCAAGTCAGATTAGCCCGGCCCATTTCTTACTTCTTGACATTTGCAAAATCGAATCGGCGAGGTCTCTGTCTCGAAATCGATCGCGGAGCGAGGCGCTACGCTTCCCATGGCGTCCAAGCACCCTCTCGAATCGTCGGAGTCCGACCATGCGCCGGCGTCGAAAAAATCCCGTCCGGAGGAGAAGGAAGCATCCTTCCGTCAGGAACCAAACCGCACCGCAGTTCGGGTCGAGCTCAATCCGGCCGACTGCGACCTAGGTATGCGCTTGCAGGAATGGAATTTCAACTTCGTTTGCTCTATTTCCGGATTACTAGGGTTTGTGCGCTCTTCTTGTTGTTATCTGGATTAGATTCCCAACCCTGGCAAAAATTAGTAAAAGTTAACGGATTGTTTCGGTGCGCGGCCGATTCCTACCTCGGTTTCTGTTTCTTGCTAGATGTGGATTCGGTGATAGGTGTTTCATCTTCATTGGGTCTTTTACCGGCGTCTTAAGGTTCATTCTCGCTATAAGCTGGTTTTGATTGGCAAAGGTAGTAAAGTTAGTGAAATTTTATGGATTGCTTGGTATCCCTTATGTTTCTTTTTTCCCAGTGAAATGATCATATTAATTATTTTTTAGAAGAAGAAAAAAGATCATAACAAGCACCTTCACTCACTATGCGCTTGCTATTGCATTTGCACAAGTTCGTTGATGAGGACACAAACTAGTATCTCGACTATGTGAGTCTCCGAGCGGGAGTTCAAACTTCTATCGTGGATAAATATATCTTCCAAGTTTCACTTCAATTCTATTATCTCCTTAGCAGTGAGTTCTATTTATAGAAATACTGTTTTGTTCGATAGATATCGGGGTGTTGTCCCCGTCTTACCCAGCAAGAGGATTGATTTGATTGGCCTCTGGTGACCAGATGAGAGGTTGGTTTAAGTCATCCAACTGAAATGGGTATTCAGTCGAACGAATTGGGTTAGGCACATGATTCTGGGCACTTTTGTTGGTCTGAGTCTCAGTGAGGTGAACCTGATGGGTAGTTGTGAAAATGGCTAAGAGAGTAGTTCTAAACCTCCAAAAGATGGCTTCTGTAGGTCGTAGTGTTATCTGTGCCAAATGGTCAGTTTGGCCATCCCATCCCAGTGATATATCACCTCATTATTAATGTTTGGTCAATGGGGTATGCCTTAAAGATGTTCCTTGTATTTCCTGTTGATCATCATGTGATGAGTCGGTTTGTTTAAGAAGAGGCAGAGGTCCTATGTTACTTGGGCATGGCCTCGGACCGTCTGATTGAGGGGACTATGGCTCAACTGCTATATATTCAGGCCTAGTCAATCGGTGTGCTTCAACATCCACTTCCCTAGTCTGAATATGAAACCTTCTTTTTAAACAGTTGACTTAAATTGTTCTAGAAGAATATCAAGTAAGTGATCTTGGAAAGGGATAAAAGGTTGGTAACTGTTTAATTTCAGAAACAACAGAAGACACCATAGACAAGGTTTACCGTTCAGAAGTTGACAAACACAATTTTTTTTCCAAAAATATATATGCTTGACATGTTCCTTATTACCATTAAGTTTCTAAGAATTTGAATTCTTTAACCTATTTGTTCATAAGTTCTTATTTACTGAACTGTTTTCAGATTTCAATATTGATGGAAATGGTCTTCAAGGCCATGCACTGCACGAAGAAGGATTTGCATATTGCTGGTCTGGTGCCCGAGCAACTATTGGAATAACTGGAGGGAAGTATTGTTTTGGCTGCAAGGTGATATCTGACCAGGATGTTGACATGGCTGACACACCTCCCGATCAACAACATGTATGCCGTGTCGGTATATCAAGGGGCGATGATCCTGTTGGTAGCCTTGGTGAGACAACCAAGAGTTTTGGCTTTGGAGGAACTGGTAAATTTTCAAACGGAGGAAAGTTTTCAGATTATGGGTCCAAATTTGGTGTGGGTGATACTATAGTTTGCACAGTGGACCTTGAAAAAAGGCCATTGCCTTCGATTGGGTTTTCCAAAAATGGGAAACCATTGGGTGTTGCTATGCATTTTGATGCAAGCTCAATTGGTATTTGTGCATCAGTGATGCCGCCCAGGAGTCGACCATGGGAATCTGCACTTTTCCCCCATGTACTTTTGAAGAACGTTGTGGTTCAGCTGCAGTTTAATAGTGAAGATGGATTGATCCCTGAGGAAGGCTACAAACCTTGGGCTGCTGCTTTTGAGGATGGGAATGCAGTTGTTGGACCGTCATTCACAAGCCCAAGCACATGTGAAGTGATCATGATGGTTGGTTTACCTGCCTCCGGGAAGACAACATGGGCAGAGAAATGGATGAAGGAGCATCCTGAGAAACGATACGTTCTGCTTGGAACAAATCTTGCATTGGATAAAATGAAGGTTAGTGGTTTAACAATTTTTATATGTTACGATTCTCATTTTTCTTTGTTAACCTTAATTTCTCTTTTTTTAATAGTGAGAGAGAGCATTACATGATGACTACTTTATCTATATCAGGTTCCAGGTCTCATGCGCAGAAATAATTATGGAGAACGCTTTGAACGCCTTATGGATCGAGCAACTGGAATTTTCAATGTATTATTACCTAGGGCTGCCAAAACAGCACGTAATTATATTCTTGATCAAACAAATGTTTACAAGAGTGCTCGCAATCGTAAACTAAGGGCATTTGTGAATTACCGCAAAGTAAGTTCAGTTAATTTTGACATCAATGCCCAATTTGCAGAGTTAAATTTGGCCGGACAAGAGGTGGCAAAATATACTAATGTCTATTTCATGATGCTTCTGATGTATCAGATAGCAGTGGTCATTTTTCCTTCACAAGGTGAACTTAGATTTCGTGCAGAACGGCGTTTTAAAGAGATGGGAAAAGAAGTACCTGCTGAAGCAGTAAATGAGATGATAGGTATCGATCATCACACTTCCCAAAAAAAAGAAAAGCTTTTTATCTATTGGTGTAGAACTTAAAATGACTTATGTGTAGACAATTTTCAGCCAATTATATTTTACCAACAACCAAGAACATGCCTCCTTCAAAGGAGTTATTTGATGAGGTACTTGAAGGAATTATGCACCAAACTATGTTGAACATTCGCATGAAGGTATATTCGCGAATTTTCTTTCCATATTTGCAGGTTATTTTTGCAGAATGTGGGAGGGAAGAGGCACAAACACAATTAGATGAGATGAAACGTGCGCTAGTATCTCCTATTATGGGTGAAAAGCATGATCACTCACATTATTCTTGTGAAAATTTGGTTCAGTCATTTCCTAGCCCTATTCTTAATATGAAAGCTGCTTCAGGTTCCACAATGCATTTTGGAATGAATTTGTTTCTTGTATTTGAATCAATTGATTTTGGATACTCACTTTTCCTTCAATTTGTCGATGCAGGTATGGGCGTGAACTGGCCAGCTTCCACACCATCTCCTCCGTTATATGATAGCCCAAGTACTTTTCAAGTAAGCATTTCCATACTAATTTCAACTTGAGATGATTGTTTCAGGTTTTTTCTACTCTTGCAACTTAGCGAAGAGTAAGAGAGCCGAGAGTTGCTCTAATATTTATGCTTTAAATTGTCTATGTCCTTTTGGTTGTGATTTTTTGATTGAAGTAAAATAAATTTTCTTTGTGCTTTGTAGGTTAGTTCTTCATATTCAAGTGTGTATTCCAGTCCTAGCTTCTTTGGAGATCGCCAAATGATATTGGATCACACTGGTCTGCCGACACAAAGAGACAGCCTATACACTTCAAGTCATCAAGCCAACTCTAGTCCTTACATGAGGTACAATAATCCAAACTTTCCTAGCAGGAATGCTTACGAGCAGAGTTTGATGACTACAGGCGATGTGAGCCCCAATCAGCCATATGACAGATTAGACAGTCTTGGCTCTTCTAGGAGGCTTGAGTATGCAAATCCGACAATGCCACCCCCGTACAGAAGTTCAGATGCACAATTCCAAGACACGAGGGTTCCATATGTCGCTCATCAATCCACAGGATCATTCTCACCGCAATATGAGTTTCCAAGCTCTGCCCAAAGCAGTTATGGTACACCCTGTTCAACTGAAGAAACTTTCTGCTTTTTAGCTTGAGAAACAACTTTAAGTGCGAGTAAATGCAGGTCTCAACTATCGATCTCCGCCTCCGAGGCTACCATATCCATATCCTCCGAACCAAATGCGGCCACCACCTGGCCCATGGTACCAGTAGCTAGGTAGCTTACATGACTCATGTCTCATATGTTTTATCTTCTTATTTTTGATAGAGTGGAAAATATTCAGTCGAAACACTCTGTTTCTGGTGTGATCAAACACAATTTACCATTAGTGCTAGATAAAGCTTCCTTCTTGTTTGCTGGGCTGGTGTGTGACATTGTGTTGTAGCTCAAGTTTTCATGATCTCCAGTAGGGCTGCGAATCAGTTGTTGAGCTGAGCCAAGCATGATGATATTCAAATTTAATTTTATTTGTTTATCTTGTCAAATTTCTGCTCCTGTTTTTTATTTATCTTATCAAATGAGTTCCTCGTTTCAGGTTTCAGCAATTATTGAGCTTACTCACAGATGTGATTGACATTGATTAAATAAATAAATAAAACTATATTATTACTCATTTTGAGGATAGTGTAGATCATTTGAAATTGTGAAACCAATAAGATATTAGAAATGGTAGATGTAAATAGTGTTACGAATACATTATACTACTGTTTTTTTATTCTTTAATTTAAAATTGTAATAACTTTGTTTCCTAAATGATAGCTTTATCATGAAACTTTAACAAATTGTGCTCATTAATTTTTAAATCATTCGATTATGTCTACTAGATTTCACGTGGAATCGTAACATGTACGAGGACTGCTCCCACAATTCTAGCCGTCAAAAATTCACCACCAAATCCAAAAGGACCGATTCAGCCAAACTTGATGGTCAATCCCATTTATGGCGACCAGCTCTTGAGACTGAAACATCAGAATGTGTGGCAAAGGTATCGTGCTGATCAATGATCATGGCTGCTGCAGTATTACAACGGAAACCAGTGTTACATCTACGCCGTTTGACATCCTTGAATCTGTCGTTATTTGCTCCTCCATTTTGGATCCTGCCGATGCAACTTGAGCCGTTAACTCCGGCGAAAACCATTTCCGGTGTTTGCCTCCTAGTTCCTCGCTGGCGCCGGCTAAACTATAGCGGCTGGAAACTGTGTTCTTGTTCTCTTGGAGGAGAGCTTTAGGCCTAATGGTTGCAGAGAAATGATCTACCTTTGCTGCTTTCTTAGCTCCCGCGGATGGCTGCCGGAGATTGTTCGACGTTTTAGAAGTCTCCGGCGACTGAGATTTTGGGTTCAGGTTGGTTCTCCTTTCTTTGTTCGCTCCTTTGTCTTCTTCGATGTCTTCTGGCTTCCGAACGCTCTGGTTTTTGCAATCTTCAACCGACCGAGAGGTTTCGGTAGCCTTACCCGATCTATCCGGTGCGAGGGAGTTTTGGTGGATCTCGATTGGACTGAGGCTGACACCTCTTCGATCGACCGCCAGCGATGAGTCCTCCGTCGTCTTCTTCTTCTTCAACGCTGAAGGCCACAGGTTCTTCGCCGCGCTCCGGAGCTCGATTGGCCTCGCTGGCGTGGCGAGGATCTCGACAGGCCTCGAGCTCGCGCCTCTTCGCTTCAACCCGGAGGCAGCGCTGGCTGGCGCCGGCTCCATCGCCAGGTCCATGCGCTTCGAAACAGGCGGCGAGCAGGGGTTCCTCCTTGTCACACTTCCGCCAACGCCGCCCTTCCGCTTCAGATCCAAGATCTTGGCGGTTACGATCCGCCGCTCTGCCTTCCTCAGGCGGAGCGCCTCCAGCCTCGACTGCAACCGCGCGATCTCCTCCTCGATCCGCACGATCTCGCAGTCGACGGCGCCCTCCTCGACATCTTCGGCGGCTTTCCAGTGCAATCTGAAATCGATAACGGACTTCTCAGCCACAGGGCTGCGATTCTCCTTGGACGGGTCGAGATCGAGAGTTCCACAAAGGTTGGCGGAGATCTGCCGGAGGGGTGTCGCCGTCGAATCCTTGGAAGCGGAGGCGCCGTCTTCGAAGGCGGCGTTGTTCCAAATCTGGATGTCAGTGGAATCTGGAAACTGGAGAGAGCTCATCCTCTTCCTCTTCCTCTTCCTCTTCCTCTTCGATAGTTTGCGCGACAGTAAAGAACCATTTATATAGGAGGAAGGAGGGGCGTCTCGACCGTTGGAATAGGAGACGAAATAGTAGACCCGTTGGATCCGAGGAAGGAGATGGAATTGTGGCCGTCGGATTCCGACAGGCTCCACTAGCGACGCTCCGATGTCATTTAATTAAATCAGGGGAAATTTTCACTTGAGACCCAACCTGAAGTTCATCTTTTCTGAAATACCCTTTAAACTTTTTAAAATTATTAAAATTACTACAATGTTATTATTTGTAGAGGCCATAGCTAATCAATACTCTGGATTTGCCACCATCTGAATTAGTCCGAACTTATTTAATATGGTAAAATATGATAAT
>JBAMHZ010000017.1:6574952-6594513 GCA_037177395.1 Alpinia galanga | reverse complement strand
GATCATCATCTGAATACCAGCTCGACCAATACAGATAATTGAGAAAATTAAGCAGGCTCATTGCTGCAAGAAGCCAGTAGAAGAGGTCCAATCTGTCCTTGTTCAAGTCGTTGTCACTGAGCCAGCCTCTGGTTGAAGGCCCTGAAGATGTTACCTTGTTGACCAATGAGACAAGGAGTGAGCTCAGGTAGAAGCCAAATGAGTAGGAGCAGTAGGTCATGGCCGTTAAGAAGGCCTGCATCCTCGCCACGGACTGCTTGTAGAAGAACTCGATGAGTCCCACGGCGGTGAACATCTCGGATATACCGAAGATCAGGAACTGCGGTGCTATCCAAAAGATGGACAATTGCTTGCCTGACTTCATGGCGAGGTCCCTCCTCTTCTTCTCCACCAGCGCGGCCGACACCATCGAGAATGTCACCACGAAAAGGCCTAAACCGATGCGGTGGAGCGAGGAGATGCCCGAGTCCTTTCTGGTGAACTTTCGGGCCAGGGGGACGAAGCCGATCTCATAGAGGGGGACTAGGACTATGAGCATGAGGTAAGGAATGGCTTGGAGGGAAGCCGGTGGGATTTCAAATGCTTCAGTCACTTGTGCATTCATCTCGCTTCCTTGTTGGACCGAGAAGGTCTGGAGTTGAGCTAATATGGTGTTGAAGATGATCGTGCAAGCGAATATTGGTATCACTGAGAGAATTACCTTCACTTGCTCTACTTGTGCAACGGTGCATTGCGTCCATGAACTTTCCTTGGTGTTCGAATCGCCAGGGATTTGTATGCACGCTTTATTCAGGAATCTGAAAATTTTTCAGATTGGGTTTCAAGGATCATAGCATTAACCGAATAAAACGACGCATCTTATGCAATCACTTCACAAGATTAGCATGCCTGAATGCTAAGAGAAACAGTTTCTGAAGAGTAACTAAATATTGACAGTTGAGTTTACAATAAGGAGAAAGCAAAGTACCTGAACTTTTCTGCATGAATTCTTTCAACATTAGAGGAGGGATCAAGACACTCCATAGTATTGTTATCAGAAAGTTCATTTTGGGCACGATCGAGCATTTTAGCATTCGGGGACACTTGTTTTCTCTTCATAATTGCAGCCACAAGAACCTGCCAGATCCGAAATTATATCGAACTGAATTGGTTTAGTGCAATAGGCAGATGGAGCAGATTAAAGTCCTCTTTTATCTTACTCTTGCAATTGGGGTGAAAATGCTCCCCTGTGGAGGCTTGTTTCTGTAATAGAACATCCCACAGATTAAGCTAATGAGCCCGGCAGCCATTGTCGCCGCCGATAAACTGAAACCGACATCCATTCCTGACCTTGTCTGGACCCAAACGAGAACCGTTAGCGCAATCAATTCGCCGACACAGAAGCTGAAGTAAGCTGTGTTGAAGTAAGTGGAAAGCTTCTTGGAGTGATTGGAATCATCCTTTGTGAATTGGTCAGCTCCCTGAGAGATGATATTGGGCTTGAGGCAGCCACTCCCCAGGGCCACCAAGTAGAGTGCAACGTAGAATATCATGGCTTTGAGTCCTTTGGCTTGCACGCAGAGGTCCCCTTCTGATACCATATTGCACCGTGGAGGCCTCAGTTGGGGAAAGTGTGCTTGAACTGTGAGTAGTATGAAGCCCTGACGGGGTGAAAACAAATCGATACAAAACAAAGAACGTCAGATAAATTTGTCCAAGAAAAAACCATCAAAGAACTTCTCAGATTTTTCAGTGCCAAATAACAAAGTGAGTGTGTTTTTGTTGAAGTGGAAGAGACTTAACTGAAAGCTCAATGATTCCGAAAGTGAACATGGTTCGGTAGCTTCCGAGATAAGAATCCGACAAGAAACCACCGAGCAGGGAGAGAAGGAACACCGTGCCGATGAAATTGGTCACCACGTTTGCTGATTTTGACAGAGGGAAGTGCATCTCATTGAATACATAGGTTATCAGGTTGCTGCCCACAGCAGCAATGGCCATCATTTCAAGTGCTTGAAGTCCTGCAAAAGGGAAGAAAGAATGTGAGTTCCACTTGCTTCAAAACTTCAAATTCTTAGTAAATTCAGAAAGAAACGACAATCTGACGTACATTGTTCAGAAACTTAAAAACAACTAAATGCACACAAAGTTCATGTCTTTTCTTTCAAAGCAAGTGAAGGAAGAAACACCTAACAAGAACACAGCAGCTCTCATCCCTCCATGCTTGCTGACTTTGCAGGTTCTACCCTTCCAGTCGAGAAAGACATCTGCATGGATCGGTTCTTCGCTATCGCTGTGCCTTGTTTGGGCTTCCATATCACTCAAATCTTTCTGTTGATGAAAGGCTCCCCAACACAAGCTTGGTAAAGCCTTACCAACTTGATCAAGATATTTATATTGTTTACCAGTGAGAGAGGAGAACTGATGGCTTCAACAGTCATTGGATTAGTGCACCACCCTGTTGTAAATTTCTTAGGCTGCTAATTAGTGTGCTGAGAGGGACAACAACACAAGTTGATTGCAACGAAAGAAAGGAAAGAAAAGGAGAAAATGATTTACATTTACCTGCTTACTTTCCAACCCTTAATGGACAATCTATTGATTGCTCATAAAAATTTCTGGCAAGTGGCAAGTGGCAAGTGGCAAGTGGTTGTGTTTCCCCACAGAACAGCATTAGAACACCAAATAAACAAAAAAGGATCTGCATGAATAAGATTTCCAGTTTACAGAGACCCTTTTGCTTAACTACAACAGAACCATACAATAGTAAGATACTATTTTTTATGATCCACATTGCAAAGAAGAAGCTTCCCTAGGGCAACAAAGGTAGCTCTTTGAATATTTTCCCTTCAATGTGAGATTATAAAGCTAATAGCACTAACTTGTGGCCTTTTAAGTCAACGGCACCAGAGAGGTGAGTGCCTGGAAGCCATATCAGCTGCAACATTAGAAAATCATTATGACATTGACTAAATACACACACACTTGGATACCTTGCTTTGTGATTCCATGAAGTCATGCATCACGGGACTGAATGTTCTTCCAGATCAAGGAAGTGAACAAAAGTAGAGATTCTTATCTTTCTTTTTCTCAGGCTCTTTAACTCAAGGCTACTCATGCGATCAAAGGCAGCAAGAACACATTATCCACATCGCCAAGCTTCATGAACTGCTAAAAAAAAAAACAGGGACAAGATGGCATTGCTTAAGCACTTTTGTGGTTCCACTTATCTTTTGATGAAATTAAAAGGCTGAGTTTGTTATAGATTATGTTCTCTAGTCTAGAGATCCATAGTAGTCGGCAATAGTTTAGCTATATGGGTTCTTTTGAGCTATTAGAGTCGATCCTCTATTATATTCTCATCACAGAGACAAAATATTTACAAAAAAAAAATCCACGATGGAGGGTTTGGCAGAAGGATAATTACTGAAAACAACAAGATCCACTTTTCTTAAAGCAAAATCCATGGTTCTCTCTTTCAGTTGGCAACTCAGATCACTCTGCGATAAAGAAATGGAGAAGATATGGTGGCCAAAAAGGCAACCTTCGAGTCCACCACCCATCGGGTGATGTCACTCCATCTCAAGGGGAGGGAACACCATCATGTCCCCTCCACTACCATGGCACAGAGACAATTCATTCATCTGGCCAACCACACGCATCAATGTTGCGGGTGCAACTCAAAGGTCAAAAGCAAGTGGGAATGGAGGTTCTGCCTCCCTAGAAAGAGGTAAAGATTGTCAACATGGGGGAAGAGGCAAGAAGTATCTACAACCATAGCATGTCATGGAATCTTGATGATGATGATGAAGAAGAAGATCATCACAAGGGAAGACAACAACATGGAGAAGATAACCTTGCCTGAGTGGAATTAGAACAAGTGAGCACTAGGAAGCAACTTTTCATGCACCTCCACAAGCTGCATTGCGTTGCCATTGATCCTATCCTGTGACAAGAAAAAGCAGAACAGCTTCATCAGAATTAAAGCAAGGACTGTGAGAGGGGGGACCGTAATCCCACCATAGTATGGAATTACAGTGCTCTGAATCTCAGGAATAAATAAATAAATCTGAATCCTGCTAACGTCTGTAGACCTCCTTACCACCATGGCTTTGAATCTCAGGAAACTAAAATGATCGTCAACAGACAGAAGAAAGCATTGATACCAAGTGAAACAAATAAAAGGACATCAGAAAGGTGTTGAATATGCAGCACAACGCCTTCGTCTTCTATTGATGTTTTTTTTCCCCCCACTTACCAGTGCAAGCAAGCATCTCAAGCTCCAAATGCAATAGGACATCAAAGAAATGAAATCACACCATCCCCTTTCTGCTCTACTGCACGGCCTTCCATTCATTTCCTTTTAATTTTATAGATTTAAAGAAAACTAAGAAATAATTGCATAGGACTATAAGCAAGCTATGGATGTCCGTGATTCTTTTAGGTACAAGAAAAAAACGTATACTGAAGCAGTGGGAAAAACACGCCCACAAAACACATGATTGGCAATGGATAGAAAAGAAACCTGCAACTTTTGAAATAAATGGGCGAATTAAGGGGCACATATCAGTAAACATAACGATTGTTTTTAACGATTAGTAATACAAGTGCACATTGATTGAAGTGCTAAAATAACAAAGGTATTTCCAAACTCCCATTACTAATTCTCAGCAAATGAACCTTAACACCACTTTTGATAGCGTAGTTGAGGAATTAAATTTTCATGAGTTTAAAATTTATATTAATTCTAGGTGCGAAAAAAATGTTTATTCATTCTACCTGCAAGAGGTCAATTAAACGAATAAACGCGATGAACTCGAACTAAACTCAAATTAAAAATAAAAAAAAATAAAACACAAATCTGAACTTCATTGTCTTACCAAAGGATCCTTGTTAACACAGTTTGATCAGAACCGACTACTCTCCAGTCCTACCTTTTGGTGCCTTCTTCATTTCTCTGGTTCTCTGCCTTCTTTTCCACATTTTTTATATAATGACCACTTATTCTATCATTTATACACATGTACATGCAGCAGTCTTTAGAATAGTATGTTTTTCACAGCATAAGATGAATCTAAAAGATCAACCAAAAGATCTAAATTAGACCAATCTGAATAAGCACCAAAGAGCTAAACTGATTATTACAATGAAATGAAACACTGTTATGCATCACTTGGCCATATACATATATATAATTCTCGAGCTGCAAATCCATTATAATCCATACAGCACCTACTCCAAGTTAGGATTTACACCAGCAGGAAAACAATAGATCCTTTCATTTCTTCCACAAAAAACTATGGCCATCAAAAGCAATGAATCTAATCATTTCTTCATCATACATCAATCACATCTTGCTTAGTCTTTGCACCAGAGAATCAAAAACAAACCAGCTTTTCTGTATTCCTCATAATGTGAGAACCAAGACCCACATCTTTCAGCTATCATGATTCCGTCTGAAAATATTGACAGACATCGTCAAAGTAAATGATGTTGTCCTTACAAAAGATAAGCTAGCAGCAATCTATTCACAAAGTCAGAAACAGCACTGACCAACATTTGATGCAAATGCCTTCATTAGCTCAAGGTACGTTTGTTGAATGATTCTATTGTCAAGTTTGCAGTAAATGCAGGAACTGAGTTCATCTTCTTAATAAATATTTCAATCTGCAATTTTTGGAGAAAAAAAATCTCAGTCAAGATAACTATTTCCACATAAATGCAAATCCATGCATAAACACATCTCCTATCACATGTCAACTATGTTGCAAGTATTATAACATATCTAATTAAACAAAGTACAGGCGGTTATCTAAACAAGCATTCTATTTTACTCCCTTTCTAAGAATGTTCGTAGCTTGAGAATACAAGGATCAGCTACATTGCACTGAAAAAACCTAATGCTTCAGAAAACCTCTTTAAAGTTTTCTACGGAGTCCTTGTCATGCATACACATGGAGATGTCTCATTAGCTGCCTTGCTAGGTATACAACCCTATGGAAGAATAATGATTTTCTGGAAGAATGTTGCGTCTCATCTTCAATAATTTCTTACAATAACTAGACCATTTTCCACATTTCTACATCTATCTCACTATCAATTAGTCATGTGCATCTCTTGGAATACCATTGCATTAAAATGATTTTCACATTTTGATTCATGTTTTAGAAACTCATAACCTTCCCCAAGGTAAGCATCAACACGGTATATCAAGGTTTAGGGTTTTTCACATCATGAATCGCTTTGGTGAATCATCAAAGTGTCAATCATGAGGTAAAAAGGTACTTATATGTTTTTCACATTTCTTAGTCTTCCTCTCCATGGTCCTACCAGCTGATGCCAATTAGTGCAGACAAACAGTGCATCGGTTAGAATAAAAGGGGCCTTGGATCGGCCAGGAATGAAAAGCTAAAAACCAGCACCAAACTTGATCTCAAACCTTAATGAGCATCTACTGCAGTAAAGGTAAACATAAATGGACTTGATGCATAGAGGCACGCTGCTTAGATGCCTCTGAAATATATGGTTCACATACTAAATAAGTCAAGATGATAAAGACACACCCATGTATACCTGTTGAGCTACTTCTGGTTGAGAAGAGTAGTCATTAGCCTACATTAACAAGAGAAAAACAATCAGGATCCCACAGAGAAGTAAAATATCACACCACTTTAAGAGACCAGGTCTCACCAATATGTTGGTATTTCCTGATTCATACTCAAACTCAAGCTTTTCATCATCACTTTGAGCATATATAGATTGTAGAATAAAACGTGTGACATGAATTCCATCAGCCCGTTGCTGATCATCCATAACAATCTGAAAACAAAATCAGGAGAAAGATATCGCTTAACATTTTGCATGCTGGAGCCACAATGGTGCTAATATATTATATAAAAAACATTAATTAACTGAATATGATTGTTAAATTACAAGTTGTGAAACTATCGGAGAGAATCAAAGACATGGAAAATTAGTTTATCTCGTTCTTATATAAAAGATAGGAAATTAATAAATTCAGTTCTATAAAGGTCATTTATGACATCACAATAGCTCTAGCACTAATAACTACATTAATATATACATTGATTATCACATTAATATTATTGTCATATCAATATAATCACCCAATACTACTTGCTTCTGTAAATACAACCATAATAGTTGTCTAAATACTCTGTCAGTTTATCATAAGCATTTTCTAAATCAATGAAAAATCATATATATAGCTTCTTTTTCCTCTATATTTTTTTATTATTTATCATATTAAATATAACATATATAATTCATCTCTCAAATGTGAACCAAATGGATTCTTAGAATATTATCTCATCTCGTATTCTTCTCATAATAACCCTTTCACAAAGCATCATGAAGTGAATCATATACTTGATACCTCATATTTCTTATAATCAATTAACTTATACATTAAGTGATAAATTCTAGGAATACAATTAGGACACACTCTTTCCCACAGTTTCTTTAAACCTTTTTTAACCTTATTTCATCTAATATTATGAACAGATCTTAAATTTCCTAAAGTTTCCAAAATCTTTTTGCCTTCAACACCAAATTTTATGCACAGTGCAAGTAAATATTATGCATGAAATCAAAATGATGAATTTGTTAATTCTTGTAATAAGCTTGAACAAAATTGAATTTTTCAAGAAAATTAACATAAAAAAGTTGAATCAGATTTTCCAAAATAGTAACTGTGAAATAAATAAAACCACTGATAAACTTCATATCTTGACCAACTATAGATAGTTGGAACACATGGTTTGTCAATGTTTTTAGGATTGATATCTGTATTCTACTCCTGATTAATAAGTAACAAATGGAGATGGTGAATCATCTCAACTCGGCTTATGCAGTTCAACATTACCTTATATCCAAACAATAAGCAGCAGGCTCTTCTAAAAATGGAAATTTTCTCAGCAAAAACGGCCTTGTATCTGTTTAACAATAAGATGAGCTGGAATAGTTAATTTGAAGATGACTAAACACTTTTTTTAACACCACTGGAAGCAATGTTCATATCCTCACCTCTCTTCTCGCTTCTCTAGTGTTGCAATCTGACTTTTCAGTTGCGCTAGCTTTTCAGGTATGCCATCATCTATTATATTAGCAGCATCTGCAAGCATAAATAAGACAACATTAAGTAACCTATTTGTGAGCCAATTGAGAGATATGCCAGATACAGTCATGTTACAAGTTAAAAGAGTAGATTCCAGAAATGATAAATGGTATAACATTTTAAAATTTTTGAAAATCTGAAATTTGTTTGCCTACTCTATATAGGAAAATGAGTTCTCGAGTAAAAAGAAGTAATTCTATAGATTTGTATACTACTTTTAACATCCAAGTTTAGTTAAGCAAGTAAGACAACAATAAGTAGTAAAAATTAGCCAAATTTTAGCCAGTGACTCTTAAGAGGTTGATACTAGTAAACAACAAGTAGCTAGAATTCTCAAGAAAATGCTCAATCACAATCAATTCATTATATATATATATAATGCTCTATAAATCCATTGGAGAAACCTATTTGTGATTCTTGTGTAACCACACAAGTGCGAGTGAAACACTATTAACAGATCAAGACAAACTAAATTTAAAAAAAAAAAAAAACTAATCAAACTAACTGGATTATGCCAAATTTATGCAAAAAAGAAACATTCCATATGTAAATAAGAGACTGCAGTGCAGTTAGAAATATATGATCAACAGGATTGATAAAAGGCTAGTAGAAAAATGGCAGTAGATTATGTTTGTTGTGATTAACCTAATAACCATAGTCAGGTAATTAATAAAAAATTTCTAAAACTGCTAGAAGAAGAAAAAAAATGTAAAACATCATAGATCAATCAAAACATTGTTGGTGATGTTCCACAGTAAGTATTAAAACTCAGAAAACCAAACACTCAACATGAGATATGAAAATTTATACGATCGATTAATAAATAGCACTAACCAAAACTTTGGTGCCACTGAAGTTGATCAATGAATCATTTGGAAACAAGACCCAAGTATTCTCAAACCAAAGGTAATACCCATGAAAAGTAAGGAAACAATGAAGACACCATCAATACCATTAAAAAACCAACAACACTCCAAAAGTAAAATAAACACATATTTAATGACTGGTCTTCCAATCCTTCTTAAAGTGACAAGTTTGTACCAGACTGTCCTTTTAGTTCTTCAATGGCTTGTAGCTTTGATTGTGTCTTCTTCAGTTCCTCTCTCAGTGAATCTATAGTATGCTTGGTTTCATTGTCAACAGCTAAAGTATTCACCATGCGCAGTACCTTTGTATTCGCAGCAGAATAATCCCCATGGCCCAGCTATGTTAAAAGCAAACAGCCAACTACGAATTTATGAACACTAAAATAAAGCAATAATAAGATAGACATTATCAAGTACCAAATTGTCTAGATAAACTCAAACGCATGATATATTTCATTTCTACAAAAATGGCATCAGAAAGAATGTTAGAAAGCAAGAAACAACTGCAAGAATATATTATTCAAAGTGTCATCATGAACAAATGCATAAATTCACAATCCTTTTCTCAACCTCCCCTTTCCCATGTCTTAAACAAAATGCTTAATGCACGATAATCAAATAATTCATCAAGAAAACAAGAAGCCTTAAAGTCCCAACAGCAACCCAATAATCCATAACGAACACCATATGTAGTTGCAAACAACCATTAGAACCCAAGGCATATAAGTAGGAGCAGAGAAATGAGGTTATGAAATGTCTTGAAGAATATCATATCTTACAACCATTATTAAAATTTTCAAATCAAAGAATACATCAAGCCAAATCAACTTTTACAGGTCAGTTTGGTTTCTCTATCATAAAATTCCTCTACAAATTTAAAATGTTATATTTCAAAGTTAGTAAATGCTAACTATTTAAGACAAATAATTATAGCTTTATGATTCAAACTACACAAATCAAATAACAAAAACAGTTCAAATGGCTTCTGAAGAATTTTTAATTTGGTTCAGGTTCGTTAAAAACTACAGAAAGGCCTCTCATGCTGCTAAAGGTTAGATACTAATTAAATGAAACAAAACCAATAAATAAATGTGCACAGAAATAAATGTGCACAGTGATGAAAACTGACAAGAGTCTTAGCAATTTAACCATATATATATTCTGCCAATGTAAAGCCTAACCTCCAGAAAACCAAATAAAGCTTCTAGATGACAGTACCTAATCTTTAATATCTATTGGTTGGCCATTATCAAGAACTTATTTGTTGCTCATATATTCAGTACATCAAATTTTCAGGTTCATCTAGTTTTACAACAGACAAGCTGGTCAAAATGTGCATATCATGCTGGTTTTCAATGCTTAATGCATTTCTGATTAATAAACCTAATCAGCAAGTCAGTGAACTGATACAGAGGGAAACCCTTTTTTTTATCAAAATTATAGCTAAAATACATCTGCACTGTGCTTGCTAGTCATCATATATTAGAAGTCAAAAAAACAAGACCATACTAGGGCCAACTAGCCTTCAAAAACAAAGAACTCCGCAAAGTTATTATTATGAGGTCGGTCAGTCTTTCCTATTATTCTCTGAAATTGATGTCAAGGCAATTATAGTTAGTTTATGGATTATGGATGATGGATTTCCTAGACACTGTGATTTGAGACAGAGAATTTCTCTTCCGGAGGTATCAATACTAGAAATGATATGGTGCATGTGGTTTATAGAATGGAACAACTATTACTTCTCTTCTGAAATATCTACAGTAGATCAACGAAATCAAAAACCCAAAAGCAATGCCAATTATATGTTTTATTATAAGTATTCTGCCAACCTGTCAACAAGAAAACAATTCTTGAAAGTGATAGATGCCTAGCAAACAATTCAAATTAGTATGATTTTATTGTTCAAATGCATGAAGGCCAATTTTGCATACCAGGGCAAATAACATTAGCACTGTCATCTAATCCTCATGCTATCACCAAAACATGTGAAAATAGCTATGAAGTAGAAACAGAAAATGCAGTGTGAACTTCCATACCTACTGTGCAACCCAAAAAAATTATTTCCGAGTGTTACAAATACAGTTCACTTCATACCATGGCACTAAGATAGCTTTCCCAGGTTCAATAACATTCCAAATTTGAAAATTAAGATACTCAAAGAGTAATGGCTAACAAGAAAAAAAGTAATACCAAAGGTACCACCTCTCTCTTTCTGGAAAAGAAAGAAAAAAAAACTACTTCTTACCTTTGATTCCAGAAGAGAGATCTCAGCACGTAAGCGATCACCCTCTCGCTCCAAGGACTTTACTCTTCTTGCCTCACAACTTAGCTGTTCACTCAATATCTTGAGTTCATCATGTAGATGATTAACAACACCTTGTTGTTCATGCAAATTATTCTGCAGTTCTTTGATTGTGTTTTCTCGATCAGCAAGAGATGACTCTAAATCCTAGTATCTCAAATAAAGAAATATGTGAAGGTTACAAGATTCGGTTCACTTAGCAAGGAAAAAGAAAGGGGGCAAAATAGCATTGGGAACAACAAGGTTACTCCTAACCTTGACTAAGGTTTCATTTGGTAGTCCACTTTCATTTGAAGTTTTCAGTTTACTAAGCATAGTAGCTTCCTTCTTCAGCCTATCTCTTTCTTCGGTAATAGAAGAGAGCTGTTAACAAGAAATGATCATATAATTTCTAAAATTATGATCCTCTTTTTTCAAAGGAAAAAATTAAAAAAAAAAAGAGAGAGAGAGAGAGAATACACACACAAATAAAAAGATGGAAACTAAGAGGCATGTCAAGTACCAAAGAAAATGACAAGAATAAGATACAGCTTTACCCATGAGAGCAGCAAAGAAGTAAATCAACACATAGATACCTAAAAATGGGATTTTACATTCACACATAGATACCTAAAAATGGGGTTTCACAAGAATGTAACTTCACATACAGTCACGTGAAATATTTGAAAACGAAATTCTGGTTCAAGTGCCTAGCATAGTGTGGAGGCTGCACCTATTTATCCATTGCTGTGTTCCTTTCTAGCAAAAGGCATTCTGAAGTCTGTAGACAGATATACCTTGCAGACAGCACATGTAGATTGAGTCCAATTTGTTGTCACAAGGATTAGATTGGCTGGATTCCAAGTTTGAAATCAGAACCAGATGAAATTTAAAGTCACTAAACAAAGCTAATGTGATTATTCCAGAACAACATTTTGTGCAAGGTACGAAGTGAATAAATGTGCTAAAAGAGTTTCTTATGTAATTTAGCTGATCAGCATAATGTGCAAAAATTCAAAACCAGCAAGCCCTATAAAGAGTCTTCAACTTACTTTGACAACTTATACCAATGACCAACATATGGAAAACAGCTAGATAGTGGTCCACTTCATCTGTAACTTAACATTTATTGAACTCCAAGGAAGAAGCATAGACCATCCAAAAGATATGTATAACAGAAAGGAAAGGTAAATATGACAGAAGAAGCTTTGAATAAAAGATAAAAGTGGGGATTTAATCAAACAAAGATGTTGAAGGTAAATAATGGAGCAGAATGTATGTCAATGGAGCCACTTCTTTTTCTACAACAATATAATGGATGATCAATTTCTCACCAGCAAACAACTGGAGACAGCTTATTGACCTTGATTTGCAACGTGTAAAGAAATTATGGACAACCAGTTTCTGGCCAGCAAACTGGAGAGAAAGGTTATTGGACTTGATTTGCCAATGATGGAAAGATATTGGAGACTAGTTACTTTGCAATCCTACACGTCGCTGAGGTCAGGTTTCTTTGAGGTTTTTCAAGAAAGATAAATTATTAAAAAATAGGCTATATAAGTTCCCCCACAACATAGTCTAAGGAATCTAGAACAAAAACTAAAGTTAACAATACCTGTGTATCTAACCCAAGCATGATATTTACCCACGGTTTAGAAACTAAAAAACATATCCACTATGACCACTACCAAAAGAAATAATCCAATAGGGATTTAGAGCAAACATATGTAAATTACCAAATAAAAAAAAACAAATTACAGCAAGGATAAGCCTTGAGGTAAACATAGGTAGAATACCATCATCTGTAGCCTTTTAGCCTCCAAAACAGCATTATTAGCTTTTTGTTTTTCCAAGCCAGACTCTTTTTCATAGTGTTGTCTTTTATTCTCTCCCAGCTCTAGAGTAACCTCTAACTGTTTCAATTGTGCTTTTACCTCACTAACCTCCATCATATTTTGAATTGCTTCCCTAAAGAATGTAAAAGATAGTAATCAAACATAATGGCAGACAAGTCAACAAGCAACTTCTTGGATTCACCAATATGTAAGAAACAGACAACACAATGTAACCAAATTAATGAGGATGGGCAAGAGTTTCATAAAGAAACTGAAACCACAAATAGTCTCCACGATATGATGAACTTGAAATTATCTTGAAGGATCAGTACATACTTCTGCAGTGCTGCAAATTTTTTTGGTATATCACTGAGAGATGAGACATCCGGCAGCTCTTCAAGCAAGGATTTCCAAGATACAAGCTCAAGCTCCAGCTTTTGAGCAGAAAGTTGCACGTCCTGCAATTTAGATAACTCAGCTTCCACTTTTTCCCTTCGCCCTTTTTCCTCTATTAGTTTTTCCTTCAAAAACTCACTATTAGTGTGAAATGCTTTAAATTTCCTAGCTTCTTGTAACTCTGCCTCCTGACAAAAGAGGATTAAGTATTATTGTTTCACAATAAAACTGAAGTTATATTTACCAAGGAAAAGATTAAGAAAATACAAGTATTAAGATATAAAAAGGAAAAACAATTTGAAGAAAATGAGTGCTCAAATCTAGTAAAACATGACACTTTGGAACTACATAACATCTTAAAGGGGAAAATATTGATGAATCAAGCAATACAAACAGACAAATAATCCAAAATTAAAATAAGTAGATACCAATATATGAATAGTAAGTATTGATGTTTATGAAATGCTCATGAAAGCAACAGAACCTCTGAAAGGAAAAAGAAAAAAAAAAGATATTACAAGACATCAAACATAAACCAACAGAACCTCTGCAAGTGCTAGAGATAATGCAGAGAAACTGATATAAGCAACACAAGTGTTTAAGCCTCATTAGCTTATATCATTGTGAATGTCTATCTACAACTCACATAGCCTCGGATTTGCTCTTGTAAATATCTGACCAGATTCTTATCTTCTGAGGAAGTACTTTCCTGTGATGGAATGGGATATGATGCAAACTTTTGCTCCAGAGCATTCTTCTCATAAAGACACTGACAAGAAAGTCAAAAATCATATCTCTGTACGAAATTGTTAATTAAAAAATTAAACTAAAACTATTTTATATGGATAAGACAGCTAAGAAAAAATCTCAAACACAAAAATAGACAAAAGTTATGTTAACTATCTGCTTCTATCTGGTTGGAATAAAGTTGCCAAATATGGGTTCACTATTGACAAAAACGAGAAGCAGAAGAAGAAGAAAAAGGTTAAATTATAGCACATATCAAACACTAATCAGTGGAAATCACACGAAAGTACTGTAAAAACAGTGGTTACCTCATCTAGCTGTTTCCTCAAATCATTCAACTGCTTCTTTAGCAACTCTGATTCTCTTTCTGAACTTTCTGCTCTAAGAGTCATGCACTCAAGCTGAAAGAAATAAAAAAACAAAATCAGATCATCTTGGCAAAGTTGGTACACAGAGAGCATAAAACGCACATCAGCAGTCATTTTACGGGCAGAGAACTTAGAGTCATCTTGCAGATGTTGTAGTTCTTCCTTGAGAATATTTTTCTCCCTCTCAGCACTGTCAGATAATCTCTGAAGCCTCCCTTCTAGATCAGTTGCTCTCTCTTTTGCTGATGTAAATGATAATTCAGCTTTCTTACGAGAATCAACTTCTTTACTGAGTTGCACCTGAAAGGCAACATCATCATTCAATTTCTACATGACATGACAATACCTATACAAGTGGAGAAAATAATGAAATAATGATAAGGAAGACTTTTGTAACACAACAGAACTTTAGATGTAGAGAAGATCAAGGAGGAAGAATTTTGATATCAGTAGGAGATTTAAAGATGAAGTGAGCTACGTATGTAAAAAGTCAATAAGAGAAAATCAAAAAAGGAGAAACAAGAATGAAATCTATTAATGCTCTCCATGATAGCAAAAGAAATAGTCTCTCATATTTTTCCTCCACAACAGAATTTAATCGATAGTTTCTGAATTACAATCTCAAATATTGCGACTTTTTATTCTGAATTATAAAATTTCCTACGATTTGTTATGTTGGATCGAGATGCTGGTGTGGTAGAGGGGGTAAATACCACAGCTTGTCTACAGTGTTAGTTTTTCTACAAAAAAAAATAATACGTGACAAAAATAAGAACACGAAAAACAATCAAACCAGTGGAACACCTTCGATTTACTTAGTTCACAACTCCCAATAATTATGTCCAAGGCCTATGCATATAGAGTCCACTACTTTTCTATCTTTAATAAACGACTGAGGTAGAGAAACCTCTTACAGTTAACCAAAAAAAATAAAATAAAATATAAGTAAATTGAAGAACAATAAAAGTTTTAAAGAATCTAAGTGTTGGTGTGTATTTCAGAGCAATTCTTGTTCTTCTCATAGTCCCTCAAATCATATTTATATCCTTCAGCTCAAAACTTCCTGTTAGCTGATTTAGCGACAAACCATCAGTCAAGTTGATGCTTTGTCACACACTACATGACTAATCTTCAAATTTTATTTGCATCGTATCATTGATCTTTCCATCTTCAGCTCCATTTCAAACGTTCATTATAGCAAAAATAGAATGGTCTTGTGGACTCTAGTTGACTGCGCCAATCGACTCAACAAAGTTTTGTTCGATTTGTCAAAACCCGTTACCAACAGTTGATTGATCCAAACTTAATACCCCAAATAGACCTAAACTTGGGGTATGCAAATACCAAGGTCATCAGTCATCCTTATCCAATAGTAGACTGTGCGAACCCTAATACCTCAAACAGGCCTAAATTTAGGATATGCAAATATGTGGAACACCACTGAATCTTATCCACCAGTTAACTGATGTCCTAACTCTGATCAGTTCTAAGGTCGAGTCAGTCAAATTGCTTGTCTATCCTTCGCCCCATGTGTAGAGGTCACTCCACTCACCTTATTTAGAGTGTCTTCAAGTCTTGACGTCTTCTATCGTCAACTTGTATCCCTCAGATGTTTTGAACCCGTGGCTCCCCCTTAGACATCCTTCTTGCCTTTGCTTATGTAGATTGCCTTCTCAACTTGCCTCACTCCGATGCTCCTCATCTTATGATCTCTCGGATGCACCATCCTTCTTCAATCTTACGGAACTTGAGCCATCAAGCCTTATATACTTGGTAGACCCTGCACAACTTTGCACACTTATCAGATAATCACAAAGTTAATGTGAACCCTTTACCAATATCATCAAAACCATTATGACCGAGAATGGGAGTACTACTGAGCTTCCCAAGCATGAAGACCATGATAGGTAAATAAGTAATTTTTTCACCGTTCTTGCTGCTATAATGGTTTGTCAACCTGATTTTTGATAAATAAATTTTTTGGGAAAAAATATCAGTGGAAAAAAAATTTCAATTTGTCTCTACGAAGTTTCCACAAGAGTAATGAGGGAGAGCTCTTCCTTCCTCCCCCCATAGTGTCATTGGTTTTCATGCCTAGACTAGGCATGGCATGGGCCTATTTAACCCATTTTTTCCCATGTCGTGTCTGGGTCAAACATGACTAAAAAAAGGCTACCCACCTGACATGAGCCCAGACCCAAGTGAACTATGCCCATATCGAGCTATGCCGACAAGCCTGATAATTATAAAAATAATAATAATCTAAAATTAAAAACAAATTAAAAATCATAAAATTTGATTAATTAAAATATTAATAGTAAAATTAATATTTTTATTTTCAAAAAGTATAAAACATACAAAAATAAATTAAATAATACTATTTAAAAATTATTAAATGCTATTTAAAATATTTGAATATTTATTATAATAATATTATTGTTTTTATAAGAAAATGTATTGGGCATAACTTGGCCCAGTCCTATGTTGTGTTGACCATGACCCAATTTAAATCCATTGTGTTTTGGGTCAAGGGCAGCACAACCAAAGTCAACATCAAATGGATTCTGTAGAACCCAAGTCATGTCATGGCGGATTATCGAGGGTCCTCCTATACACATGCCAATTGGGTTCCCGATTTACCCCCTCCTTGGTAGGGGCAGCTGAGGGGGATCGCTAATGTGGCGGTCCCACATTTTTTTATAGAACCCAAGCCATGTCATGGCGGGCAAGGCCACCCATAACCAAGCCTATTGTATACCTCTATCTTCCCCCACTGATTCCTCTCGTGTAATCAGATCCTTTTAGAAAATTATATTTCATGCTACCATTTTCTTTAACATAGCAACTACATTAAATCATATTAATAATAGTCACTAAATAATTCTTTCTTCACTAAATCTCACCATGATAATTGTCTAGGAATTCTATCATAATTTTTATCTAAGTTGATAAAAGCATATGCAAATTTTTCTTCTTTTCTCTATATTTACCAATGATCAGCAATATACATAATCATAATGATGATAATTGTAAAGCACAGATATTAAGTAGCTAAAATTGAATGAAATATGACCCTCAAAGTCAATAAATAAATTAGGTTCATGATAAATAAATTGAAAGTAGTGTAGCAACATACCTCAAGTTCACTGCATTGTTTTACTTGTTCCTTATATCGTTCCATGAATTCATCCACTTCTTTCAACAGTCTGTCCTGCAAAGCTTGTTCACGCCCCTTTGATGCCTCAAGTTTTTGCTCCAATGATAAAATACTATCTCGAAATTTAGTCCTCTCATCTTCTGTAACAAGTATGAAGTCACTCGTTTTCAGGAGATGTATACCAGAGCAAGCTGATAAATTGGAGTTGTACTGTGATACATTTCTATTTATTATATAAACAAGCACAACAACTGGACATGTCTAGCAGATATCTTAGCATGCAATACAGGCCTAATCAATTGCCCTGCAAAGGGCACTAGCAAATATCTATGTTCAAGTAAAATAACATTTGTCGTCCAATGTAGAATCAAAGAAGAAAAAAATATCAGAATACGTGTGGAGACAGTACCACTTTGAGTCAACTCGTTGTTCAGCAACTCCAATTTGGCTTGATACTCAGCTACTTGCTTCTCGGCATTATTCAAAGCAACCATGAACTCCGACTTAACCTGTTAGTTAAAAGAACATAAATCAACGTCCATCAAACCACAGCATTTCAGTACCAGAAACAGAACTGCTATCTAGTATGATTTTTAACATGCTATGTAATGACATTAATCCAATATCATACATAGTTAAGAACATCTGCTGATCTATTCCAGCTACATTGCTTTCCATCCTAACAAAAAAAAAACAGAATTCATACAATTTTTTTTCAAAGAAACATTAACGCAATCGACCACTTTTCCTCACTTCATCTCGTATTCCATGCCAGAACTTCTAGATCCGGTTAGACTGAAAGATGACGGGTAGCTTAATCTAGGAAGCATAAAAAAATGACAAGAGAGCTCACCATCTGGCGGCAGTGGTAGGTGCAGACCATCTCATCGGAGGGTTCGACGGCGGTTATTGGCCCAGGTTCCTCGTAGATCACAAGGCGGCGGTCAGATATGGGGCTATGAAGGTCTTCTACGACCGATTCAGGCCTTCTCTTCTTCGGGACTGGGGTCCGGAGGATCATCTTATCTGAAAACCACTGGACGATCGGCAAGCCTAGGGTTTCTGCAGTCAGTCACACAGCTTCGGGAGATACAGAGAGAAAGAGAGAGACTGACGGCGACGAGGTAGACCGGCGAAGAAGCCCTAGGCTGTCCGGCGACCACCGCACGCGATCTGGTTCCTCCTCCTCGTCGAGGTGAAAATCCTCGAAACATCGGAGCGGAGGGGGAAGATTTAAACTGCCACGCCGTCCCGGCCCGTTTGTAGGGTTTCGGATTGTCACTTAACGGGTTCGGATGCTCTCCAACTCTACCCGTGCATCCATCGAGAAAAATAATGGACTCTTCTCTTGTTTACTTGGGAGGAAAGATGGCGAGGAAAAGAAAAAATAACCACTCCGAGAGTGAGACTTACTTTTCTATGACATTGTCTTTCTTACTGATGCGGTCTGGGATTCTTGAAGGCTCTCCGGAGATGAAGATGGGGAGAGAGTTCTTTTCCAGACTGCAGTAGTAAAGGTGAATAGAAGACGTGTACAGTCACCTGTAGATCTTCTTCCTGCCAAGGTTAACACGAGGTCAGACCAGCCGCCGGGAATCCCGGCTATGGCCCTCCAACGTTCAAGTCAGAATCACACCAAAGGAAGAAGAAGACTGTAGCTAGAGAGAAAAGAAGAAGAAAAGTATTCCTTTTTTTTTTTCTCTTACTTACCTCCTCCCTTTATATCTCGAGAGGAAGAATCTGCTCACGGCGTCTGATGACGGGAGGGTAGTGTAGCGAATGCCAGATGGTG
>JBAMHZ010000017.1:6524621-6546776 GCA_037177395.1 Alpinia galanga | reverse complement strand
GGACCCTGTAACGCGTTCCTTTCGGGGAACAACCTAGCATTAGCACAATAGTTTAGTGGATCCATTCATGAATATTTACCGTAGTTTGACGCTGGCTGGCAACCTAACGCAACCCTCCTCCTTTATCTGGGCTTGGGACCGGCCATAATAGGTTATCATGGGCGGAGTTACTTTCCATATTATTAATTTAATAAAGTAATTTAAACTTCATCAAAATCTCTAAAATTCAAATTCTAAACGGTTATAATAACTATGCAACAGTATTATATTAATTTGATTTTTTTTTATCTTTTAGTTTTATTTTTAAAATTATATTTTATATCAGAAAATATTTTTAAATAGAAAAAAAATCTAGATTCATATGTAATGCATCCTTATCCGTGCTCAAGAAACACATTCCTCTCCTCTTCGGCTCTTCGCTGGCGTCTTGATTATTCTATGAATATAAAATGACCGCACGATAATAATAGATGCGGACACGCAACGTCATTAATCTGTCCGTTACTTAAAATCCTCAATGCCCCTGCCTGCTCTCCGACGTGCCCAACCTTCCATTAATTATCCATTTTCTCACCTTCTCGTCGCCTTCTCTCTCCGTCCTTGATGAAGGCAATTTCCCATTTCCAGATCTGTCTTTCTCTCTCGCGCACGCCATAGCCTCTTCGCCCGCGCTTACGCATCCTCGAGTCAACGGCGTCGCCGACTTGGTCTCCTCTTTGGCGCCGCCGCCTTCAGATCCGTTCTTAAGTCTCGCCGCGTCCGGTTTGGATTCCTGGATCTTGCATCGTTTTCCTGTTTCCGTTTACTGATAGATGGGGGGTGGAAGCTCTAGGGATTCGGAAGGGAGGGATTGGGATTCCGGCCGTAGTAGTTATTCTCCTCGCGAGGCGCCTAGCTATCAGAGTTACCCTCCTCCTGCTGCGCCTTCGTCCTACAGTTATCCTCCGGCTCCCTCTTACGCTGCTCCTACCTCTTACGCTGCTCCTCCCTCTTATAGCGAACCATATCAGCCACAGGGTGGGCGGAGGATCGACAGGAGGTACTCGAGGATAAGCGACGATTACCATACCGTGGACCAAGTAAAGTTGCAACTTTTCTATATTTCTTTCCTGTATTTACTAGTTCAGGGTTTTGGTTTTTAGAACCATAAAAGAGCTGTGGTATTCGGGTCCAAATTTTCTACTCCCAATCAATTGCTTGGTTTGGCGGGATTAAAAAATTTGGTCCCGAGGATTGGGATTTGATAGTCCCAAAGAAATGGCTGGAATTTGTGATCCCATCGAGTTTAGATGCCAGTATTGTTTATGAACAACCAATCAGAACGCAGTACCAGAAAAACTTGACAGAAGCATGAAAATTCTCCGAATTCCGTTTTTTAATATAAATTTCTCATTTAGATTGGTATTCCAATTTCCTAATTATTTCCTTTTCTTTAAGTATGATGCGTACAGAATCTTTGATTTAATACCTTTTGTCTGGTTATTTTTAAAAGGTTATGCACTAACCTTTTGGTGTGAGTACAAGGTTATGCCTCAAGCTATTAGTTTTGTCTAAAGAAACACATTACGTAGTGCAAGTTAGCTACATGAAATTGCTTATAAGAGAACGAAGAGACTTTTTTTTTTTTTTTAAAAGAAAAAACTAGATGGAGAAAACATAGAACTTAGGGCGAGCTGTTGGGAACTTGGAGAGAAAGTCATCTGTATAAAGGCTGGACAAAGTTGTTAGCCTACATATCAGTGCTATCTCCATCTGATGGAACTTGGACATATCATTCCAATGAAAAATATTCTCAATGGTCCTGGATTTGTGTTGAATACCCTGATATTTTCCATTTCACCTTCCCAATATTGCAGTAAGTTATCCCTCAATTTGGTGAGGTAGGCATGTCGGAGAACAGTTCTTTATGTGTAGTTATTGAGTGCATCGGTTGTCTCAGGAATTACAACTCCAACCCCAATTACTTCTTAAAAGAGTGTAGTTTGTCATCTGGAGTGCAGTTCTTTTATTGTATCGAAGGGATACAACTCCAAGCATAATGCAAATGTAGTTCTGATAAGGTGTAGTTGGTCTTCCTTTGCTGCTTGACAGTTTGAACAAGTCAAGAAAATATTAATGCCTTCAAGCAGAAGAAACATATTGGGTGTGAACTCATTACTTGCTGATGGTGCATAAAAGAAATTTGACTTTTGATGGCACAGAAATTGTTCATTGGTTAATAAGTAACATTAAGCGGTTTGTGAGTAAAGTTGTGGACTCACTATTCATGTTCTGGGAAATGAACTATCCTGATACCTCCTAATGATTTTGCATACCTATTGCCTAAACAATTGCAAGGCCAAGAGAATAAATAGCCTACCTTCAAAATATATTTGTTCTACTATTATCAGTGTTTGTAAAAAATGGACCAGATTGGCCAGTTCAATCACTTACATGAGAGTAGAGGCTAACCCATTTCTGTGGAAATTATAATGTTTAACTGCCAGAAAAGAAGCAATTAAGGGCTGACCAATTCAACCCTCAGTCTGATTCTCCAAGCAGAGTCTCTTATAATAAATAAAATCACATTCAGACACATTATTGGATTCACCATTTGAATTAAGCTGTCAGCTAATTAATCCAATTTTCTTTATGAATTTGCATATGTAGCTAGTTATACCCACCATATTGGGTTAGAAAAATCCCATAAACATTAGATTAAAAGGCTATTGTAATGAGGAGAATTGCACTTCTTTTATTTTTAGTCTCAATGAAACACATGTAAACATTTTTTCCTATAGATATTAAAAATAAAAGTCAATACATATGATCTATTTTCAATTGTTAATTATACAGTTTGATGAATCCTAAGCTCTGATCCTATGATTCAATCTTATAAGTTCTTATTGGTTCCTAGGTAGGATCTTGATTATGGGTTCATGACATCCTTGATTTGAAAAGAAAAAAAAAAGATTTTGAATTGGGATAAGCTTGATATACTTTTACTCATTAGCTTAAAAGACAAGTTGTGGAACTTGTCGAGCTACCTTGTTTAGCAAATGAAGGTTTCAAGTTGAGTAAAACATACACTGCAACAGACTATCTGGAAGCATGCTGTGAAAAATGGTCCATTCACCTTAATTTTACAAAAACAAGCTCCACCTCCTTTTTAAGAATTCAATGCAAGAAATTCACTATATCTTGTGTGTTATATAACATTGCATAAAACTGTCTTAGCCAAAAAAGTGGACTAACACCATAGAATTTAAGAGGTGGAGTACCTATTATTTGTACTGGTGATCACATGTTGCTAAGTACTTATCTAGTTATCTTCTTTCATGTTTTTTAACCAAATCTAAGTTTCTTTGTACAGGTCACTGATGCTCTTTCAAGGGCTGGGCTCGAGTCTTCCAATCTTATTGTTGGCATTGATTTCACAAAGAGCAACGAGTGGACAGGTTAGATTACATTGCCAGTAATCTATTCTTTGGCAGCTAACTTCAGTGCTTGTATAGCTTTGGACTTTGATATCTACTGAATTTGGTGATCAGGTAAAGTTTCATTTGGCAGACGAAGCTTGCATCATATTGGTGATATGCCAAATCCTTATGAACAAGCTATTTCTATAATTGGGAGAACGTTATCGGCATTTGATGAAGACAACTTGATTCCATGCTTTGGATTTGGAGATGGTATGTTTCCATTCTATAACATTTATTTTAACCAGTTAAAAGGCTTAAAGCAATTTAAAGCACGTAGATGCAGTGTTATATTTAAAATTTATTTAAATATAAATGATAATATAGTGAGAGATAGAGTCCAATGACGTAGAAGGGTCCATATAGCCGACTCCATCTAGTGGGATAACCCTTGGTTGTTGTTATTGTTGTTGTTGTTGTAGATGCAGTGTTATAGAGACCTGAATATAGAATGTTTGAGATATATGGGGTTATTAGATTACAAAAATCATATTTTTATTTCTTTTACTTTTAAGATGAGATAAACAGGTAGGATGCAAGAATATGTTCAAAAAAGGGAAAGATTTTGTTCTTCATCTGCCATTGCCTTCAACGAAAGGCAACTAATTTCCTTATATCCGTCTTGCCTAAAAGGGTAAGTAACAACAGATGGATTCTATCATTATAGTTAAACAAGCTCCACAGTTATAGTGAGACTATGGAAAACTATATAAAACAATGTCAATAGGGTCTAAAGAACATTGGCAGTATGATGGTATGTGTTTTCATAATATGTGAAATAATTTGTTTTGGCAGCATCCACGCATGATCAGGATATCTTTGGTTTTTATCCTGATGGAAGACCATGTAATGGGTTTCAAGATGCTTTGCAGTGCTATAGAGAGATTGTGCCCCATTTGCGTCTGGCAGGTCTGTTCATTCTTGTTGTTAGTAAAATATGTAGCGATAAATAATTTTACTGTTTATTTACTATAGAGTCCTTTTACTACTTGCAGGTCCAACCTCTTTTGCACCACTAATTGAAATGGCCACGACCATTGTAGAACAAAGTGGTGGTCAATACCATGTTTTGGTGATAATTGCAGATGGTCAGGTATTTTTCCCTTGTTTTTAGAACAGACTGCATTGCACCAATTAACAACAGGATAAGGTATTATGTGATGTAATGTTTTAAGGGAATTAATAATTCTTGAAAGAATGCTAAAACAATGAAAGAGTCCGACACAGGAAAAAGGTTAAAGATGATTGGTTTTACCCATTCATTGTATGAATATTTGTTTGTATACAATGTTGAAAGTTAATAAAAGAAGAAACAAAAAGACTTAGCTTTTGAATGCTGACAGACAATACTGTTTTACATTTCCAATTCTACATCTCCTGTAAATAAACCTGTCCTACACTTCACACAAATAGGCCTTCCACTGGATATTGATACATACATATCACATATCAGCTTCCTGACATTAGGAATGTCCAAGGCCGTGCCCCCTCGATACTTTTTGAAATGTAGTCAATAATTAGTGTTAGCCATAGAGAAAGCAATAGCCAATTTCCTTATGGAGAACATGGTGGTTTCATTTTTCATGGGAAACTATCAAATGAAATATTATGCAAGTACCACAAAGAAATGTGAGGAATACCATCGGTAGCAAACTGACCTCATAATTTATACATATTTAAAAATTGTGAATTTGTCCTGAGAGTATCTCATCATACAGGTTACAAGAAGTGTAGACACCCAATTTGGTCATTTAAGCTCCCAAGAGCAAAAGACTGTTGATGCCATAGTTAAAGCAAGGTGAGTGGAATATTCATTGGATTGGCAGTTGCTGCTCTTTTAAAAAATGTTTTGACAACTGGTTGAATGTCTACTTTTGTTTTAGTGGATTTCCACTGTCCATAATTTTGGTTGGAGTTGGAGATGGCCCTTGGGACATGATGAAAGAATTTGATGATAATATCCCTGCCCGTGCGTTTGATAATTTTCAGGTGATGAATTTTGATTTTCGGTTCAGATTATATTGCATCAGTTCTTGTGTGTTGCTCCAGATTCCATTAACTCACATTGTCCTACAGTTTGTCAATTTCACAGAGATAATGTCAAGGAACATACCCCAACCCAGAAAAGAGGCAGCATTTGCTCTTGCTGCATTGATGGAAATTCCTTCCCAGTACAAGGCAACCCTAGAACTTGGGATTTTGGGGTATGGATGCACAATTGCGGATTCCAAGTTTAACAAATTTTTTTTTCATTTTCCTTTGGCATTCAAGTTTTATAGTAGTTTCTTATTCGTTGGTTCATTGTGGAAAACAGTCGTCAATCTGGAAAGTCTCCCCGGAGGGTCCCTCTTCCTCCACCTATTGGGAGTTACAATGGATCGTCTGTTTCAAATAACGGTTACAAATCAACAAGCATCCAGAAGAGTGCGCCACTTTACCCTGAGTATGAAACAACATCTAGTGCACCTCCTGCACCACCCAATTCATCATTAAAATCCCAGGTACTGTCTGAAGAATGAAGGCCTTTTCTTTTTTTCTTCATCGCATTTATAAAATTTTTTGAAATGTCAAAGGCCATTTACTTTGTTTTGATTGGGTTGGCTAGTACAACTGGTTGAAGTAGGAACTGGAGGCCAGTTCTATTGGGTCTTACATTTAGTATTATTTATCAGTTGAATATATTTTTGACCGGTTGAATTGGAAAAGGAAAAAAAAATCCTTTGCCCCAAGTTTTTCTCTTTTTTCAAAATGCTTCTAGAATTATAAAATTGTCAACATTCCCCTCTTTGAAATGTCAAAGTTCGTTTGCTATGTGACCGGTAAGGTCAACCAGTCCAACTAGGAACTAGAGTCCAGTTCAATCTGGTCTTTTGACATTTAGAAGTATGTTTGTAATTGTATCCAATTTTTACTGGTTCAATTGGAAAAGGGAAATTCTTTTACCAATCTTGTTCTTCATGAACTCTAGAATTCTAAAATCATCAACAAGCTCCCCCGGATTTTTCAGATTCTTGTCAATTTTATCATCAACATTGTTTTGTCGCTTGGGGTCCTTTGTTCTGGAGTAGACAACTTGTCACGGAATTTCATTATAAGTAAAAGCAACAATGCTGATAAAATATCGTTGAATCATGATCGTTCCCTGTGTTCTACAGGTTTGTCCTATTTGCCTCACAAATCCGAGAGATATGGCCTTCGGCTGCGGACATCTGGTGAATATTTCCAACCGTCCCTACTTGTTATCCACCAAGTCACCTAACTCTACTTACCCTGCCAGGTTCTAAACTCTGATTCTCTCTTCATCTTGCAGACGTGTTCGGAATGTGGACCTAGTCTTGAGACATGCCCTATCTGCCGTAGAGAAATCAGTACCAGGATAAAGCTCTACTGATCTATCAGCAGTAATCCAAATCCCACTCTCTCCAATCACAGTATAGTTGAAGTTGTACATAAATACCCAAAGTTGGATTGTATGTATTCTTTATTCTAGATATTCTTTTTCTTGTTAAAATTCGATTAATATTTTCGACCAATAAATGTTACATGTAGTGGTAGTAGTAAGTGCTCAGTGTTGTTTCAGAAGTTTCAGTTTGTTTTTGTGTACCATGTATGTTGATCCAGACTGGTAGAGTTATTGTACGAGGAAGGATGAGAAGTTGTAGGCAAGTTGGGGGGGTATTCGTCAGTTCTATTTGAGATTGTTACTATTTCAATATTGAGCTTGTTTGGTGATCGATTTAAATTCTCTATTCCAACGGATTGCTTTGGCATGATTAGCTGCTCCTTTTGATAAATTTGTGATATGTAATAACAAATATATATTAAAAAAAAATCAAAGTGTGTTAAAAAGATAGATGATACTTGGAAAATTTTGATAAATAACAATATAATGATTTAATTGTTATAATTTTGATATAGTGATGCAGAAATAAATTGGCAACTTATAGCCTTAGAGATAATAATAAGTTTAAGAAAAAGAAAATTTTTCGGGTAGAAATAAAGATAAGTCCTTTAGTTTTATTATTATTATTTTAAAGCACTTCAGTTTTTTTTTTAAATAATAAAAGAGTTTTGAATTTTGAAAATACGGTTTTTTTTGTGTGTGCACTGTGTGTGGTAGCAATTTTAATCTAAATTGCTATTTGACCATTTTAATTAAATTAAAATTATTTAAATCAATATTTGAGGTTTAAAATAATTTCAATTATAATTTCTAAATAATATTTTTAAAATATAAAAGATTCTTTTGACATTTTTTTTAAACAAATATATCATAATAAAAATATAAAGTTTTTTTTATATATACCAAAAAATAGAATATTGGTAATAATTCACGGTTCCCGCTAGTTGTTTAAATAAGGGATGGTGCGCGAGTGGCACGTTGCTATTGGGGCATGCGAACTGTTAAATCATAAATAGCGTCGCCGCAGCAGATTGCGGGCACGCGAAAGCGAAGACCCAGTCCATTTCGTGTCGCCCTAGCTAACTAATCCTTCCCACTCGATCTGCGACGCGTTCAAGGAGGAGGTGAGGGGGATCATTCGATAGATCGGAGGACGAGGAAGAGGAGGAGGACGATTTTGTAGCCCTACCTTCGGCGCCGCCTCTCCGACGGTCGCTTCATCGCCTGGCGCGCCGCCGGTGGCCGGCGATCATGAGCGGACGACCCGAGCTGGTCTCGGATTTCTGCGGGGGTTCCACATCGACATCTCCCTCAAATGGACGCATCTTTGCGACCCGCCGTCGTCATCGACAACGGCACCGGGTTCGATCCCTCTCCTTCTTGAGCTGTGAATTCCTTGTCTGAGATGTGAAAGGGTTATTTGATTGCTTGCTGGTGGTCGATTGCTACCGCCTGCATTAACTGTGGCGGATACAAGTAGTCAATCGAAACCTTGACATTGTATTTTAAAACATTTGCTGTTACTTGTTAGGAACCGTATCCCGGGGTACTTGTCCTTTGTTGTGGCGTTGTTGCCTTCTTGGAGGTAACTTGTGTCTAGTGCATGTCATGTGATTTTCTATGGGCTTTGATTGAAGACTAAAAGATTTCGTAAATCGACTCTAGGAATGATTAATCCCAGAGCGATTTCTGTTTTAGTATGCAACATACTAAAGCCTTTGCTCTTTTGAAGCTTTAAATTCTCTGATAAAAATTTCTCTTATTTTTATTCGTCCATACTCTCTATACAATTTGTTATGGATTTGTACAGAAACATGGGTCCAGTGAGTGGAACTAGTTAGTCAATATTTAGAGCATGATTGTTATTAGTAAAGGGTAGACCTAAAGTTCCAATTTTATGAGATATTTCATTAAATATATGGAGCAAATATGCTAGGCTCCTAGCTATTTTTGAATAATGCTGTTGCTTCTATCAGCTATATTACCATAGGAACTAAATGATTATTAACCTAACTAAGTGGAAACATATATTTTTCAATGTAAAATAAGAGGTGAGCAATTGAATTGCTTTAGTTGTTATAGAATCAAACCTTTCATGTATCAATGGCTTTGTCAATTCTGAATTGGGTAAGCTTTGTTGATCGTGAAATTCACTTTGTCACAATAACTCTTCCAACAAATTGGAACTGGGAAATTTCAAGTACCATGCTAGAGTCCATATTTTAAGTCCCTCATAGCTAATTCTAGTTAATTGTGTTCTCTTCAAATGACTAACATCCTACAATATAAATTTCTTTGCAGAAATTTAAATAGCAGACCTTTCAAAACTATTGGATACAACTAAGATGCTTGTTTGTTAAAATACTAAATATAAACTTTACTTATTCCAATAATAAATCTAATGGAAAAATGAATCTTTGATACGGATTTAGTAGAAGTGATATTCTAAGCAACTCATCCTTTTTCTAGTGGATCAGGAACCAGAAATTGTACCAATTTGGTAACTGAACCTTTTATTTATGCTCTATATCCTATCCATCAGCCTAGTTGCTATTTCCAGAATCTATTCTCATTTGAGTAAATGTTGATCTTATTATTTACAAATCGGATCTATGCTTTTGGTGATTGACAATTAGTCCTCATACAACCTGTGTCTATTGATACGAGGTCTGCAATAGTACCTTAAATAAGAAGTCCTGAAGAAGAATAAAATTTGTTCTGGTAACTCTTGTTGACCCTCTAAAGGTAGCCGAAGTGCTAACTTATGTCAAATTAATCTTTTGTGCTGTTTGATTGTGATTGAGCCTAATTATGTTTTTCATTTTGGTACCATAAATCTTTGTCAAAATAACTTGGATGATTAAATTAAGGTACATATAGGTGAAGATAGTTTTGAGTGAGGTCACTCAACTCATGAATTGAGTATCTAACATTGGTATGGATTCAACTGTTGGACATGTCTATGTCCAAAAAATTTTATGTGGTCAATAAGAATTTTCCAAATGTGGGGTGTCCACTCGGAGTATCAGTGTTCCAACACAATTATGGAGGGGAATGATAAAGAATCCAAGTATTAAAAGTTTTGAGAATGGTTAGTTACATTTGCATACATTAAATGTGCATTCATCAACAATCTTAATAAAGGGCAGCCCAGTGCACGAAGCTCTCGCCATGCGGGGTCCCAGGGAAGGATCTATTGTACGCAACCTTATCTTACTTTTTTTTGCAAGAGGCTGTTTCCAGTATTTAAACCCGCAACAATCTTAATATGGAACTAAAATGCAACATCCTTATGTTATTTATATGCATGATGCATTCAGAATCACTTCAAGCTTTCATCTTGACTAAATGAATTCTGTTGCTACAGTTATACCAAAGTGGGTTATGCTGGCAATGTTGAGCCATCCTTTTCCATTCCTACTGTTGTGGCCGTCAATGAGTCTTTCTTGAACCAGTCAAATGGTCACAATATAGGAAATTATTTGGCACAGTATAATGCTGGAATAATGGCTGATCTTGACTATTTTATCGGAGAAGAGGCTCTATCACTGCCAACAAGTGGAGTTTACAATCTCAGTTATCCTATACAACGTAGTCAGGTGTGTATTTTGTGGTTATATAACCTTTACTACCCAGGCTTTCTTCTGATGAATTTAATCAACAAATATAGATGTTGTGTTCATATGGGTAGAAGACCTGTCATATTTTTTGCTGATCACATGCCACAATTAATGAATTGGTGTGAGCACCATTAGATTACCCTTATTAATTTTCTGCACTATTGACATTAGATCATACAGCATGACTGACATCACGTTCATGTGCATCATGCTTTTATTTGTGATTTAGAATGCCCCACTGTTTAGACATGTTAAAAGGGGCAGCCTGGTGCACGAACCTCCCTCCATGTGGGGTTCTAGGGAAGGATTCATTGTACACAACCTTACTTTGTTTTTTTTTGCAAGAAGCTATTTTCAGGATTTGAATCCGTGACCTCTAGGTCACAAGGCAGCAACATGCTTGTTTAGACATGTTAATAGACTAAAATTTTTGCAGGTTACAAACTGGGACACCATGGAAAAATTTTGGCAGCAGTGCATCTACAATTACTTAAATTGTGATCCTGAGGATCACTATTTTCTCTTGACAGAAAGCCCAATCACTTCTCCAGAAGATCGTGAGTATATAGGAGAAATCATGTTTGAAACATTCAATGTCCCTGGACTTTATGTAGCAGTTCAACCCATCCTTGCACTGTCTGCTGGGTGCTCAACTGACAAAGTAAGTGAAGTATTTTTAGTTAATGTGTATTTATTAGAGGTTTGAAATGAATTAATTTTGTCCATTTAGAATATGGTTTTTACAGCTTATTTTCAGAGATTAATTTCATTTAGATACTTGATTATGTTTCAATTCTGAAAAGAACTTTTCCCATAATATTTCTGGAGAGCTATAACTTTGGAAGTATAATGCTTTGATTGAATCCCCTTGTGTCTAGTTTAGTTTTGTTCTAGTCTTCCATAGCCACTACTATGTATGCTTGACCATGATAATTGAGTTTTTGGCCTTCACTTCTTTTGTCAGTCTTCTAAGATAGTGTCACTAATTATTGGTGCTTGCCTATGATGTTGCTTTAGTGCTTTAGTTCATTTCTCCATACTTGTTACCAGATGGAACATTGTTTTTTTTTTGGAACTAGGAGATGGAACATTGTTTATCTTGTAGATCATGCATATCTTTGATTTTCACAAGAAAATTGAATATGCACAAATTTTTAGTCCTTCACTGTGGCTCTTTCTCTTGTACCATACTTTTGCTGTCATTTTACCTCACTCATTTTTTCTTGGATAGTTTTCTTCTGCATCACACTTTTAACATAATAGATAGATACTCATTTTTCTGATATATTTTATTATTTTTATATTTTTTGAAAATTAGGCTTTTTTGAGCTCAACTCCACCGCGGGTGAATAAACTCAACCATGGCCGTTCCTAAGCCTAAGTAAAGGAAGAGGTTTACATTAGATTGTAAGCCGTTGTAAAATATAGACAAATGTTATGCATGGATCCATCAAGCCTTTTTGAGCTTACAAAACATCCATTTATAGCAATTTTTTGTTTTTTGTTTTTTTTGCAAATTTGGTTAAATAAACTGTAGATACGAGCACAAGAGTTATGGAAAATATTGACTATTGACATATCCATATGTATATTAGAAAGCGTGATTGAAAGCTCAGACCACTAGGAAAGAATTTGCATAATCTCTGACATTAACATTCAAATTTTCTTTTACAAGGTACTAAGCTAGTTTGTGATTCAAACTTAAAATGCAATTTAACATTAAAATTCAATCAGACAACTGCTCTTCCTCCTAGGCAAAAAGAAAACTTTTATGACTTTGGTATGATCTGATATGTTTGGACCAGAGTGGTAGGCTGTTAGAAAACAACATATTCAAAAAGTTAATGTAGTAGAGATGAGAAAGTAGGTAGCTCTAGTAAATGATAAAATGAGAAAATAGATTGAGATGATTTGAACATGTTCAGAGACTAATAACTTATAAATCTAGTAGAGTTGAATCTCTTAGAATGAAAGGTGTAAGGGTAGAGTGTGACCAATATAATAATTTAATTAATTTGAATACAACTAATGTTATTACCTTAGGTACTGCTCAATGGAGGGATAAACTTTGTGTAGCCAACCACAAATAGTTAGGAGAAACAGGACCCAATGATGATGATGATCACTCTTTCTTTGACCATAGTTCTGAAGTACAATGTTGAGAATTATGGATCTTTAAGTATTCTAGTCTAAAAGTTTAATAAGGGGAACAAATAGTTTTTTTTGGGTGTAATTTATATCTACGATTTGGTGTTTTGAGGGAAAGAGTGGAAACATTGTTCAACTGTTTAGCTATCAAATGCATGTGAAATGGATACTTATTGACATTATCTAATATTGCATTTAAATTTCCTGTCAGGCTACATTTTTTTATCTTCTAATAGTTTGTATTATTACTTGATAGATCCTTCACCAATTTATTTCTATATAAGCAGCTTATTCATTGTGAAAGATAATTATCTCATAAGTTACATACTCTTTGTGTACTTTCTCTTGAAGGTTGATTGGTTTATTTTGTCAGCCTCAAATGACAGGAGTCGTTGTTGACATTGGAGATGGAGCTACCCATGTTGTACCTGTTGTAGATGGCTATATAATAGGGAGTAGCATCAAATCTTTCCCAATTTCTGGCAATGATGTGACTCAATTTGTTTTACAACTTCTACAGGTGAAATTCTTCTCTATCTTATTGGATCATAACGTCTACATTGTTACTGGATGCATACATGGATCTTTTGAGGCATTATTACATACATGTTACTGAGAGTTGCAGTATGATACATATGTTAATTAATGATTTCACTATTTGATGGAATTACCAGTTTCCTTTTCTGGTTCCTTATGGTTTTAGAAGCTCAGCATGATACCATGTGCTCTCTCCTTTTCCACCCTCTCTGTGTTAAGATTAGGAAATATTATTTGAACTTTCATTCTATGAATTGTTTGCTATTCTCGAACATTTGTTCTCAATTATTTTATATCTATTTTGATGACTGGTGTTATTGTCTGAAATTCCTACTACTGATTGGTTTGTAAGTACCTCATGCAAATTTAATGACCTTTAAAGGCCACCATGTTGTCTCCTTTTTGGTAAATGTGACAAAATGTAATAACGTTCACACTAAGCACCCCTCATGGCTAATCTCCCGGCTTAATGAAGAGAGGTAAATTACGGGAGGCTTCGCCCTGACACAATAGTTCCTTTGCATGAGGGAGATTAGGAATCCAGCTAAGCATTTTGCACCCGCTGGGAAATGTGACCGTAGGGAAAAAGGCATTCTAATCAGAATTCTGTTTTATTGTTGATAGATCCAGAGAATGCAAGAATAGTTATTTTCTTTTTATACGATCATTGTAATTAATATTTCTTTGGCCAAACTACTGCTTACAATTCTAATTTGATGTGATATTCAATTTTTGTTTCTCTTACAAATATCCCATATTAATTAAGACAATACTCAGTTGTATTAGTCACATTGCTGCATCAGCTGTTTTTTAAAAAATTATTCTATTTTTATTTTTGCCTAATAGCGCCGTTGTTATTCTTGCTGGTGAATATTACTGGTTAGCACCAAACATGAAAGGACCTATGTCCTAAATTGTATCGTATTTGATATCAATATATTTTGATTATTATTCCACTCAATGGTTGAATCTTCATGAAAGAAATAAAGTGAAACAACTGTAAAGATAATAGTGCACTGAAATTATTTTTTACAAATATCAGTTTTTTTACTCGATCTACATTTATCTTTTAGTTATTATAATTAATGCACCATAAGGAATTCATTGAATCTTCACCTGTGCTGATTGTTCTCGATTCACAGGAGTTTATCTTCTTCAGGACTTCAGTAATATAGGAAAATAGCTCAGTGTTATTGCTAAATGCAACTTTTTTGCCTTTTATAGTACTTGTCTAATCATTGATAGTATTACAACGTGATCATCTTGTGCCATCTTTTTTGTTCTTGTACAGCTAACATGCTTTTATACAAAAAACATTGATAGTATTATTTTGTCTAATATGCATAGTAAGATAAGATTTGGTTGTTGCTGTTGTTTTCTTCTTAAGATGGATTGCTATGTGTGAATGCAACTTCATTGAAGCAACAATAGAAAAGGACAACTTAGTCAATTTTGATTCTGAAGTTTGATATAAATAGTTAGTCCTGATGATTTTATTGTGATGTCCAATCATTGAACTTCCCTGGATAGTGATAGCGCATTAATTCTTGCTTGTCGAATGTATTTCAAACCATGTTTAATTCCAATTTTCATAATGAAGTAGAATGGGTTAGCTTTACTTTTTTTTCCTAGATGAAAAGAAAGTGATGCATAGATATGATGTGTTCACAATTAGCTACCACTAAACTTTGTGCAGGAAAGAGGAGAGCTTATTCCACCTGAAGATTCTCTTGGAATAGCTAGGAAGGTGAAGGAAATGTACTGTTACACTTCATCAGATATTGTCAAGGTAACTCTTACATTTCAAAATTATTTTGTATCGAGTTCTTCTTCCCTTTTGTAAGGATTACTATCCTAAAGGGATGAAACTTAAGATCAATTTGATTGACTCTTTAATTTAGACTTAGGCTGAAAGAATGATGTCAACCCATATTATTCTATTCGAACAACATGTCACTTTCGTTTTACTGATGCATGAGCAGCTAGTCAAGTTCCCAACTGTTGAAGCTGGAATAGAGCCCTCATTTAAGTCAATTACCAGGCTTGGCTTTAGTTAACCTTCAATTATAGTAACAACAACATAGGAAGTGCCTATTACTGTATGTTCACCCAATTTGTTTTTGTTAGAAAAGCGTTGCAGTCATTCTTATTGATTTCATGGATTATAGAAGTCTTGTGCTTGAATAAATGAAGCACAATAACTTATTGCGCTATCCAAGGGAATTTATAGAAGATAACTCTAGCTTAGTCCTGCTTGAATCAGAGAAAGGATATTGCTTGAAGAATGGTACTTAATGGTCTCTCTTATAGAAGATAAGACGTGCTGAACCCTGGTAGGGGCTGCCATTATGGTTTTCCTTTGCAGGAGACAGGCTACCCAACTTGATTTTGCTAAGGATTCAGCTATCAATGCCTCAAATAAGGGAAGGATGGTTGGTTGAGTCGTTAAATTTCTATAATCTAGGGTCCCTGTGAGCTACAAAATCCAAATATGTGGCTAGTGATTTAGCAAAGTATATTTTTCTTTCATCTCCCAAGTGAGTCGTGGCTATCTTGGAAATTTTTGAGGTTGCCTCTCCTATTTAGTTAAACTCCACATGGGGTTTATATCTCTGATAAATATCCTGATTGACTATGCATGCAAATGCAGAAAAGTTACTTTTAAAATTGCCTTTTACAGAGGTTCTATATCCTTTAATAATCAACAAAGATGATGTGGTAGTAGTTTTTGTTTTGTTCAGTACATGATGAAAGTAATCTAATATTATGTATAACTAGCTTGCATATGATTTTTTTTTTTACATTAACAGTTAGAAATAGCTATGCATTCAATGCATATTAATACTTCTAAATGCTGGGAAGATTTTTGATTTGATTGATATGTAATGAAAGTTTAGTTGTATCAGTACTTGTCTGTGTAAGATACTCCATAAACATTTAATTTATCCTCACGCCTGAGTTATAGATATCATTTAGGATTTTAAATAGTCGTGTTAGTTGTTGCCATATGGTCAACATATGTACTACTCACACATCTTGGCAATTTTCAAGGATGGGATGATTAATATTCTTTTGTTCATACACGAACACAGAACATATAAAAGCTCCTAATAATGTTTTTTTGGTTGATTTCAGGAGTACAATAAACATGACAAGAAGCCTGACAAGTACATCAAGAAATGGGTTGGCATTAAACCTAAGACTGGTGTGCCCTTTTCATTTGACATTGGCTATGAGCGCTTTCTTGGACCAGAGGTTGGTTTTCATTCAAGATAGAAACCTGTCTTTGATACTCAAAATGTTTATGTTTCTTTTGAATTTGTTTTTAAATTTGCTTCCTTTGTGTTTGATTATCATATCTTGACACAAAAAAGGGTAGTCCGGTACACGAAGCTCTCACCATGTAGGTCCCAGGAAAGCATCTATTGTACGCAACCTTGCCTTGTTTTGCAAAAGGCTGTTTTCTAAACTCGAACCTGTGACCTTTAGGTCACAATGCAATAATTTTACCGTTGCGTCAAGGCTCTCCTTCTTATCATATCTTGACACAGATAGGATTAATTTAAAATCTTTAAAAAAAAAAGATGATGGGAGTTTAATACCTTCCAATTGGTACTTTATGTGGAAAGATTATTGGTGGTTGCCCCCAATTAGCAGGCTTCACGAGGATTAACAGTTTCTCACATGAGACAAGTAAATTTGACCACTTTTGTTCTCACTTGCAATCATGTGTTTTAGGGTTTAGATGTTTGGATTAGTTCCTTGACTTGGATTGAATTTTGCATTCAACAGTGATTTTTTTATTATAGTTTTTTAGAAAGAAATTATGTCTAATATTGCAGTGGTCAGGGTGGTTTTCAAAACATTGATTCCAAGTGCTCATGCCTTGCTTGCCTCACTGTACCTCACTTAAGTATCTAGGTATAACACTTTTGTGCTCCCTGATGACATAGGGAAGAATTAAATTATAAAGTGTTTCTTAATATTTGTTTTTGTCCCTAAACAAACCAATTAGATATTTACTCCTGTTGCTTATAAATCCACATTTTTGACCTGTAGAATATATTATTGGATGTAAGTTCATACACTCGTGAAAATAGCGCTCTTATATGCTCATTTTCAGATTAACTTTTTGATGCATTCCACTACAGCCTTCTTTATGAAATATATAATTGTTTGTGCAGGTTTTCTTTCATCCTGAAATTTATATTAGCGATTATGATACTCCATTATCTGATGTAATTGACAAGTGTGTTCAGTCAGCACCGATTGACACCAGAAGGGGTCTATATAAGGTATAATCTAGTAACAGAATCACCTAAACTGCATTTTATTAACATCATTTAACAGATATCAAAAGGTTTACTAATTTTTGTGCCTTTTGGAACTTTTAGAATGTAGTTTTATCTGGGGGATCAACTATGTTCAAAGGTTTCCAAAAAAGATTGCAGAAGGATTTAAAGAAAATAGTTGATGATCGAATTGCAACGTCTAATGCGCGCCTGGGTGCCGATGTAAAAGTAAGTCTGGTCTTGTCAACATTTTATATTTTATTGGACAAATGTGACCATGTTTCTTCTGTTTCCAGTCTCAGCCTGTAGAGGTTAACGTTGTAAGCCACCCTATTCAAAGATCTGCAGTTTGGTTTGGAGGTTCTGTAGTCGCATCTCTACCTGAATTCTATGAGGTCGATAATTTTTCCCTTTCTGTATTCATTAATTTCCAACTCATTTTATTTGTGTGTTGTTTTAACGACTGTTGTACTCCAATTTGGGACCATTTTTGCTTTGTTGGTAAAGATAATATTGGATATGGCCCATTCGACATGATATGAACAATAGGAAGAGATAATATGCTATATTCTGGATCTTGTTGATCTAATTCCACTGATGAGCTTTGCATGGTTTCATGTGGTCTTACACCATCCGCCTTTGCTTTTGCCCCATCATCTAACTACTAGATCAAGTATCTTCTTGTCCTCATCTGTAGCCTACTTCCCCTAGATCAACTAGTGAATCCACTGTGTTATAAACTGTAGGGTAGTTTTGCTAGATCCCATCAAATTGCTACACGGATGTGTGTCACATTACCATGAATTGGATTTCTATTCCGTAACCCAGTGCGGACATGGCCTGCGCTACCGCATTAGCTCTTGCTATGATCTTTGCTTCAACTTTAGAAAAAGAACTAACCAGGTAAAATATTCTTACGAATCAAAGCTGAGTTTGCTTGGATGAAAAGATAGAAAGTGGAGGAAGTGGGGAAGAGAAAGGGACACAGAAGTACACATGAACCATACATGATCATGTGCAATTTTGTGAGGTTTCCCTCTCCCTTTCTCTGCTCTGCTATCTTTCCACCCAACTAAACCCAGCCAAGGAGGAAGTAAAGAAACACAAGGAAAAAAAAGAAGCAAAAAGTTTGCATTAAGGGAGGGATCTAGCTGACATCCTTTGTCCTCCATAGAACGCAAAAAGAATTCTTCGTCTTACAAATAGAAAAAAAAAACATTGTAAAAAATCCCTTATATTAAAAAAATTATATTGTTCCCTTACTACGCACCTGGTTGCAAAATTTACATGACTTGATGTACCCTGATGGCTCAAGTACTTGACCACACCTGACTAAATTTTGCATTGTTTATACATTAGAAATTTGGTACGACTTTTGCGTTGAAATTAACTACTAAATTTTGTAGTTTGTCAATTTATATTCATATATATTACTAGTCGAGTTTACTAAATCCTCCATTTTATTTATTACTGGTATGTTGTAGTTTTTCTTACTTGGTTAATTTGTTGGATTTTAAAGATGCCATGGCCAAGTCTAAGTTACTTCTAAATCTCTTTTCAGTCTTGTAACACAAAAGAGGATTACGATGAACATGGAGCAAGTATATGTCGAACTAGCCCTATCTTTAAAGGGATGTATTGACGTCTCTCCCTTCGCAGTAGTTTTGGTTGTATGATCCAGTGAAGGTTGCCCTCGCCACTTGAAAAGAAAAAAAAAAGAAGAAATAAACTAATTGCTTGAGTTGTATAGTAGATTTTGTATGAAGACCAATAACATTACAATCATTTCGTTAATTTTTACAAGTAGGTAACAATTGTATTGTATAGCATCCATCTAATGTTAGTTATTGCATTGTGATGCAACCAAGCAGGATGAATTAAGAGGGATGACTATTTGTTTTTGTTCCAATGGTTGTAAACTGATCAGTATATTTCGTTCAAATTTTTTTTCCAGTTATTTTTCTCTCAAAAATCCTCCAACTACAGAATCTTTCAGAAATGAGTTTAGGGGCCGAAGCAATCCTGGAAAAATAAACAAAAAACAAACGGACTAGCCTTTTTCCAAGACAACCTCGGTGTCAGGGCCGAAGCAACTTTACGGTAAAAATAAAGGATGTTACTCCCCATAACTTATTCCTACTCCACCTTCAAATTCTAAAAAATAAAGTATAAATGGTGGTAAGTTGTGGAACAACTAAACCAAACGTAGCACTTGTAGTCCTTGACATGGAGGCTGTCCGAGACCCCTTCGCCGCCGGCAGCATCACCCTTATAGGTCCCGAGTGTCGCCTCCGAGTTCGCCTTGCACCTCGCGAGGAAAGCAGCCCTCGCCTTGTCAATGTTCTCCTTCTTCCCGGCCCACGCCTTGGGGGTGCTTTGCTGCAGCGCTCGGCCGAACGAGAAGGAAAGCGACCATGGCTTCTTCTTCCCACTCAGCTTGTTCATCGCATTGAGGGGCGGTCCTCCGGAGGGCCCGAACGGTCTATTCCGCCACCACCGCCGGCGTCACCATTATGGGTTTCAACAGAGTGCCTTCGAGGAGAACATGGTGGTCGTTCAGTGCCTTGTATGACATCGGCGCATCGCGCGATATCATGCCGGCCATCGGAAAGAATCTCCGGCTCCACGATGGGGACGAAGCTGTCCTCCTGGCAGACGATTGCATAGCGTGCCAATCCCTTACCATTCGCATCGATCGACAATCGCGACAGCTCGTTCGGACCGATCTCGATCGAGAACGGCACGCCACTTTGCGAAGCGAGCCCCAGCCTCGTAGTATTTCTTGCAGCGTTTGCCCAGGTCATCATGGCCCTGGGTGGTGGTCTCGCAATTGGTGCCGACGAACTCGACGGTGCCCTGCAGGTCTAGACTTCAATACCAGGAAGGGCTCCGGCCCTCCTTCAGCACTTAGACGAACGGCTTCCCGGAGGCAGTTTTTTTGGTAGAGAATCTCCTCGAAGAGGATGACGCCGCTGATGTATCGAAGAGCGCCAGGGTTGCAAAAGAGAAGCTCGCGAAGATCACGGCGGTTCTCCACGTTGATGCTCGAAAGGCGCTTGCCGATCGTGCCAGTCGACTCGTCGGCCGCCAGGATGCCTTTTCCCTGGCTGCCAATATAGGCAGCATTGGCGATAAGCTCATCTGAAACAAGAAAGAACACATACAGAATCATCGTTAGAAATGATACAACTACAAATTTCAGTAACAATGGCACAAAGTTTTCAGAACATTTCTGTCTACAGATCACAGATATTTTCTTGGACTTCATCATCCCAAACCATTATACTATTACCCAAAATATAGAAAACAGCAGTGAAAATTCATATGTAGAAATGGAAGACACGATTTGCAAAAAGAAAACAACCTAAATCGTAGGTATCCATTTTCCAATTTGTCGTGAGCAAGTTCTTCATTCTACCGACAGTTTAAAATCTGTAGAAGAATTTGATCAAACATCTTCCTACATTGTAGGAGAATCATCTTTGATGGAAAATTCGTTGATTTTAGGATTAGCAATTTGGAAAGCTTAGGAACTGAATCCAAAGAGAAAACAACATCAAGTACGACGCTATCCAGGTATAAATGGGTGATAAACACGAGATATTGAGGTGCAAAAAATCCTAGGAAGATCAAACATCGACCATAGAAGCTTCTTCGAATCGCAGATTTTTCTGAAATTATAGTCCTATTTGATCTCATGAACTTTGAATTTCCATGCGTTGAAACACAGAAAAAGAAGCAGAATTCGACTATCCCCCAGTAGATTGAAATTTGAAAACACGAGAGTAACAAATTCTACAGGCTCAAAGTTCGCTTCTTTAAGTCAGCCCGATCAAAGAACTCGTCCAAAAAATCCCAATTTCATCGAGAAGAAACTGCAAAACAAGCACCGGGATCAAAAACCGAAAATGTTACCGTGGTATCGGCCGCAGTAGGCAGACATCCTCGAGCTCGGAACGCGAGATCGGGACGAGAACCGAAGGAGCAAGCGAGAAACAGAAACAGCCACGATCGACCGAACGATGGAGGAGCTTCGACATGGTGGGTACTGATAGGGAGACGGAGAGCGCAGGCACAAGAAGCGGGCCGTCGTCGCTAAGCACAGAGCGAGCGCTAGGGTTCGTGGTCAAAGTCGTGCAAGAAGGCGTCACCTCCCATTCAAATTGGCCCCGCATTTCTTTTCCAAACCAGCCAGCCACTCGCCTTGCGGGTAGACATTCGGGTAAGTGTGACCCTGAGGGTTGGCTTGAGGGTTGGAAGAGTGCTTTTTTTAAAAAACAAAAATTGGATTTATAAATTAAATTATTTGTCCATTTTATGATTTATAAATAAGTGATGACTATTTTGAATCTAATCTAAAAGTTAGACAATAATTTATTAATGATGATGTATTTATAACATTAATATATTTGTATATTATTTTATGCCAAAATAATATTTTAACTTAAGCATGCCATCTTACATCATTAGTTAAGTTGATTGGTATTTTAAGAAGAATTTTAAGATTTGTTATATTAGATAAATCTTAGAGTACGTTTGATTTGGGATAGCCACATATAATTTTGGTCACGTGATTATTAGGTAATTGTATAACTAAGGTTTTAGGAAATGAAATATAACTTAGGTTATTTGATTCAATTCTAAGTAATTCAATAAAAATTTATTTGTTTGGAGGTTTTAAAGTATAACATAGTGTA
>JBAMHZ010000017.1:6511663-6522326 GCA_037177395.1 Alpinia galanga | reverse complement strand
TTAATATATTAGATACAAAAATGCTCTTTTATTTTTTATTTTTTACAATTATGAAGGTTTTTTTCTCTCTCTCCCAATTTACTACAGCACGTGCGATAGATATTGCCGGCCGAAAATCACACGGCGGTCCAATGACCCCCGGCCCCCGGCCCGGATTCTATTTAGAAATCACCCAAATCGTACCCAAATAATCGGGGCCGTTTCCTTGCGTGGCGAATAAATGCCGGGCGTAAAATGCGGGTTCGGCAGCCGAGTTCCCCAAAGCGCTATTCATTTACCAAATTCAGAGTCCGACGCTTTTATTTCAACCCTCGCGCGAGCGACGCGAGCAACGTGCCTCGTCGCCGACGCCGGCTCGCCCTCTATCTTCCCTCCAGATCTCCAGTTTTATAGATCTCTACGTTCATCCGTCCGAGAAAATGGTGAGCCTCCGATCCGAGCTTTTGATTTTAGTTCTTATTGTCAACTGGCTCTTTGATCTATGTGAATTTTTTTTTTTGGTTTTTAAAGTCAGATTCTTGCGTTTTTAATATAGTGTTTGTTACTTATTTTCCTCCATTTCTCGAATGGATTAGTTAGATCCAATTATTCCTGACTTTTACATGAACGCGTTTAAGGATTTAGGTATCTACGGATATCGCATACGGATTTGTAGATCTGTTTGTTTTCTTTTTTTTTTTTGTAGCAATATGTGATTATTTTTCCAAAGGAGATCTACTCCTCTACGATGTGTTTGCTTGCCTTGTTCTTTTAAAGATTTTTTTTAATGGAATAATGGTTTGTACTGTGAGTTATTTCAGAGAAAAAAGTTCGGATGATTACTCTATCACTTCTAAACGCATAAGTCAATGTTCGATCTGGTAGATTAGAAGCTAGTAAAATCCACTTTTTACATGAACACAACTTTTTTTTTAAAAAAAAATATTATTGCTTGGAGCGGTTTCCTGTAATTGATTATGGCATTGATTATTCATTCTTAAAGTTTTGGTATTGAATTATTCATAATGACTCATGGTAGAATGTACAACCCCGTGATCTCCATGGATAGCATCATAACATGAAGCTTCTTAGATCATACTTGAAAACCATAGAACAAATAACTAAGGAAAATAACGGAAAAACGATAGAAAATGTATGTGTTATTCCTTCCTATATGTTTGGGATAACATAAAAAATCTTAACGTTGCGCACTGCTCAACATTAAATTCTTTTAAATACATTGGTTAGCGTCAAGCACTGGACTGCTCATTGTAAAATTCTTTTAATTATGTTGGTCAGGAATTGATCAAAAAAAAAAAAAAAGGAAGGAAAAGTATTTCCTATTTTTTAATGTTTAGTGAAAGAGCCATAATACCTTTTCTTTCTCATATCCTGTCACTAGCTGTAAAAGTTCATCGGATGTGATCTTCTGTTTGGAATATAAAAAAAGGGGACTGGGATCCCATAGGTGCCATGAAGCCAGTATCATAATGATAAAACAAAACCTAAGATGAGTAACTCCCAACAAACTTGGGTTTTTCTAATTCTTAAATGTGCCTGATTAATAAATCAACCCTGTTTTCCTGTAGTTCTACTGCCTACATTACTTCACAGCCTAATTTACATTCCTAAAACAAAATTACAAAGTTACTAATTAATAATATTAAAGAGGGATAAAATTTATTTCCTGTTTGTCCAAGACTCAACCAAGAATTGAGACCTTAATTCTGAAAATTCACTTCTAGAACAGCTTGTTTGTTATTAATTCCTGTTGGAAAAGAATTCTGATACGAATTATTATCTCCAGGCTTGAGAAAATGAGAATTTATTGAAATTCTATTTGTTGCATAAGGTTTCTCAGTTTCATTTTTTTGTTTCACCAAAGACAATATACAACATCAGAAATATAATTCCAATTATTTAAATTTCAATGAATTAAAAATTATTATTTTGAGGAGTTTGACAAGTCATTCAATAAGTAATATTTGTATTGCACAGTCGATTGTCTTTGACTAGCTTTTCATTTGCATTCGCTGCCATATTTACTATTTAATGGTAGTAAGATCTCTGGAATGGTGATTGTGGATCTCTATATATGATCCTTCTGATTCCTTCACTTGCAGACGACATCAAGACGCGTTGCTGACAGGAAGGTTGCAAAGTTTCAGAAAAATATAACAAGGAGGGGATCTGTACCCGAGACAACAGTGAAGAAGGGAAATGACTACCCTGTTGGGCCTATCGTCCTGGGATTCTTTATCTTTGTTGTCATCGGATCATGTAAGACATCCTGTCCTCATCTCCTTATTGAAATTGGATGTAGGTTATTATAGTTCTTAACTATTCTTATTGGTCTTATTACGTTTATATCACATGAGCAGTATTGCAATCTTAGATTTGCCTCTTTTAAAGGCACATTATCTTATGGAGTAACCAACATCTCTGTGCATGAACGATCGGTGAATGAATAGTGTTCACAATTTCACAGGAGTATAGGTGAAGTTTTCTGTGTTTGTTGTGTGAGTACCCGATGAACATGAAATCATGTCAAGCACACTGGAGTTTTCTTTAATACTTGAGGGTGTGTTTACTGTCATAAATGGAAATAGAAAGTGGGAAAAACTGTTTCTCTGCAGGGTGGATCAAGTGGGTTTTCCCCTTTGTACCTCTGCAACTGCTGTGAATTGGCAAGCTTTCTGCCATAACTCTTTTGGCCTAAAAGACTTTTGCCCAAAATCAAACAGAAGAAGTTGATTTCCAAAGAAGAGATTCTGAAATCTTGTCTTTGACCCCCTAAATCTTCTCTTTGTTGTGAAGCCATCAGGCAGCCCGACCAAGTTCGTTTGTTGTGCTGCGAGGTCGGTAGAAGTTGCTGCCCTGCACCCAAGCCTTTTATTTGATGAGATGCCAAATCCTTTTGTCCCCAGGTCTCGAGGTTGAGGTTGAGGTCGCCTGAACCTTTGTAGTTAAGGTGAAGCATCTAGGTCGGCTACAAGGATTGAAGCGGTGAGAATTAACAAGCAGAAGTTTGAGTGCCATGTAAGATCCAGGAAACAACGAAGATGGTGGGAGAAGTTTAGTTATCTCTGCCTCTTTCCCTTTTTACTAGGTAAACACATTTTTAATTCCTTGGAAAAGAATCCATCCCAGTCATGGGGCGATTGATTCCATTGTGGACCCACTGTCTTTTCTCTTGGTAAACACAGCCTTAGGCTGAGTTTTCTATCCAAGTAAACTCACCCTTCTTTTAAAGAATCACTGAGCTACCCAAATTTTTTTGTGACCTAGAGGTCATGGTTATGGGTTCAAATTCTAAAAATAGCCTTTTATAAATAATTAAAGAAAAAATAGGGTAAGGCTATGTTATAATGAATCTTTTTCTGGGACCTCGCATGACGAGAGCTTCGTGGACTGGACTGTCCTTTTACTGAGCTACCCAAATTTTTTTCATTCTAATCCTCAAATGAGTGTGAGTCTCAATTTACTTCGGTGGAAATTTAGGAGGTGTATCATAGTTCTACTGATTTTGTCTGTCGATCTCTAAAATCTTTTTGTTTTGCTTGCAGCTCTATTTCAGATTATTAGAACTGCTGCTAGTGGAGGGATGGCATAGACCATAATTGATGGACACTACTTGTTATAACTCAAGGCTACTGCTTTGTAACACATCTAAACCTGATAATTAAATCCATGGAGAAGGTATTTTGAATGTATTCCCGCAGTGTCTAGATCCATCGCTTTTTCATTGTTCATGTTTAAAAGTGTCAGTTACATAAATTCCACCCTTCTATCGCTCATTTGTCCCGACCAAACATTAGAATATATTTATCAATGAAATCTGCATTCTAAAAAATAGTTAACGTGTAAATTAATTTACAAATACTCAGTTTATTATTATTATTATTTTATAAATTGCAAATTGCTTTGCAAATAAACTGGGGTATTTTTTTGTTTTAGTCTCTATGTTACAAGCTTGGGTCAAAGGAAAGCCTCAAATATCACAAAAGATTTTTACTTTTTTTATTTGCCCTAAAGAATTGCTTCCAACAATAAAATGTCATACATACATATTAAAAAAAAACGAAATTTTTAAAAGTCGAATTAAACTGTATCCCTAGGGGTGCCGTTCATATTGAACACAATAAAGTGGATGAGCTGATGTATCGTTTTATCCTTTATTGTTGTACTCAACCATCAGAGTGAATGACATGTATATACGTAATGCTGTTCACCTTGTAGTAATATCGGATACAGTTTTGCCGGTTGAACAGTAATAACTAACTATAAGGCGCATATGTTGCAGCTCTTCCTACAAAACCCAAGTGAGTACTTGGTGCCTACCATATATTGAGGATTTTTCACACACTCGCCTGCTAAAGCCCACTGCGGGCAGAGATCATTCTCATCCTCGCACCCTGAGCTGGATCTCCTGTCGTTTGGTTTCTCAAAAGACCCCACATGAATCCATTTTGTGGCCGACCATTTCTCACCGTCTATGACGGGGCAGCTTCCGTGCAAACTTTCGGAATCTGTGGTCGCATCGGCGTGGAGGTTAAAGAAGAGCAAAGCATCACCTTTTGAAGGTTTCACTGCAGAACAAAATCCCGATGAATTGAAGCTGTACAAATTGGCAACTCAAGTTTAATATTGAGGTTCACTGCAGGCAGACAAAAGTCTAGCATCTGTGAGAACTAAATTCCCTAGAATTGCAACTATGAAAAAATGTTAGCCGCAGTTTGATATGGATACTAACATGATCTGGAATTAGTGAGGAATTCCATAGATGCGTAAATACTGAAAGGACTTGAATCAAAATGGAATTGCTCAATAGCCAGTTCAAGTGATACCTGCATAACCATTTTTTGCACAGTCTGACCAAGTGTCGTCCTTCAACTGTGATGACTTTCCCTGAAACGATGCAAAGATAAATAAAATATAAGGGGTTCTTCATGCAATTTATCTAATGATGGATTTATTACCTTTGCAGAAGGAAAGATGGTCTCTCCACCCTTTTGAACATTGGATAGGTACATCAATACTGTGGCAATTCGATGACCACCTAGTTCTTGATTGGCTTTGTCACGAAAGAAATCAAAATGGGGCTCATATTTTTGGCCAAGCTCGTAATGCAGTATTTGCATGGACTCGCCATTTTCTGAAACAAGGTGCAAGAGTATGTCAGTTTGGAACAATAAATTCTTTCATGCACAAAATATTTTAATATAAGAGATGTATGTAACCTTCTGGAAGGAAGGTCCAAGCAGCAATCCTCTTCTCGATCCTTGCAACAATTTCATCCTACAAGGACAGGGTTGAAAATGCAATAAAACTTATCCTCAAAGTATAGCTCAGCCACAACACCCCAAAAAGAAGGGCACTAATGACTTGTTGCTTAGGTGGATGAACAGGACGGGAGAAGGAAAAAGCAGTCGTTGAGAAACTTTATAGGTAGCTGGTCTTTGTTTAAGTCACCTAAGCTGGTCTTTGCTCAAGTCAACTAAGCTTCACATACCCTAAGAAATTCATTCCTATCTCTCAAATATCTTAACAATAAAAGAACGGAAGTTCCAACATTTCTTTCTGAACTATCATAACCCTTCCATGTTATGTTACAGAATCATCATAATTAGGATTTAGGATTTCAAACAACAATAACTATGCAAGGAACCACTGAATTACATTACAATACACAAATTTTTTTTCTCTCTCATTCTCATTTTGGTTTTAGTATCCCAGAGCTCGGCTGACACCTTCTAGCTTTCCTGAGTTAAACTGATCCAATCCCCAAAAGATTCTTCATAGAATTACTATCGAGAGCATGTGAACAGTTGTTTTGACAAACTTTACAATAATGCCTATGAATGGATCCATTTACATCTATGAACCCTTTAAGTTCTATGAGCTAGACACTCATAATAGTGTAGGTAATTTGTGGTTTAACTCGGCCCTTGATCTAGATAGGTAAGGAATCACTCATTCACTCTTCATCATATAAAGTATATAACTTCGCCAAATTGACTAGCCTTCCTTTCTACTTTGTATTTCCAAACAAAGATGGCTATGAAATCAAACTCACTTTCTGCCTGATACACTTGCTTATCTGACAGTAAGCAGAGTCTTATTTGCTCAAGGGTTGTCAGTCTCTGACACACTTAGTAAAGAAAGATAGTACTCTTATATAAGTGAGGCACACTAACAATTATAATGAACAATCACCCACTTTTAACCAAGATATTAAAAAAGGGTCTAAGCGGCCAATTGTTCAGCGCCTAGGCAGAAGGTGGGCACCTAGACAGCCTAAACAGACGATGTCAAAATATTATTAAAATAAAGATTATACACTCAATCCCATACAAGAAAAAAATATGTAAAAAATAATAATTTAATGTTGCAGAGAAATAGATGTTGCAAAGATTGACCTTTTTTGGAGCTAGTGGATTGGTGTAGGGAATCTGGAGGAAATGACAGTGTGACCTGTGGAGGAATCATATCTAGACGGAGTGTTTGTCGGTGCAGGTGCACCAACATTGCGCTGGTGTCTTGGAGGCAGTAATGCATGCAGGGGAAGCATCCAAGTAAAGAAGAGAAGTGAGTTCCTATGACTTAGGATTAAGGCTAGGTTTTTTTACTTATTAGTTTTTCACAATTTGAACCGACTTTTTTCTCATTTGAACCATCTTTTTTCCAATTTGAACCAAACCAATTGCTGATGTGAACCATCTGAGCCATGTAAGATGCCTAAATGGTCCACCTAACCCACTTCTTAAATTGCCAATTAATGGGGTTGCTCACCCCATAGGCAAAGTGACCTTTGTTCTAAATGCCTAGGTGGTCTCATAGGCTAATTTTTAAAACACTGCTTTTGATAGTTACAAAATTCTAGAAGATGAACCAAGATTAGATCAATCATGTTCATTTAAATTTAAAAAAATAGAGAGTTTGTATTGAGTAATGACAAACCACATCTACATTAGTTGTAGCACCTACTGACTGCCTAACAGTTAGGTTGTATCCCCCTCATATGTCAATATGATGTTGGACCTGATTGTCCAAATTAAATCTCTATGTCTGCAAAACAAGGAAGTCACTATGACCAGTGAAGTGAGATTTGGTGAGTTAATCATTTCTTTATGCAAAGACTGTATGAATAAGTTGACTTTTGAGCCCACTTTGACATGACAACGCCATTACCAGGTCAAAGTTATCTAACAAGCAAGCTATTGCAGTAACATACTAGAGGAGTGAGGAGCCTATGGAGCAAAGTAGTTAAGTGAGCCATTGGGGCTAGATAAGCAAAGGATATGGTTAGATAAACAAACTTGAAATGTGGAGACCTAGCAGTCAGTGAGCTATCGTGGTTAGCAAAAGATAGCACCATAGTTAATCACATTCCTCCTTGTAGCTAATACTCGAGGAACCATTAATGACACTCATTGCAGGTGGTGGTCAACAACTCAAGGAACCACAAGACATTCCATACAGGGCAAACAAATCTTAGTTTCGACAAGGGCCCCAATTTCATTAAAAATTTCAACCAAGGATCTACATAAACCAAAGCTAACCCATGTGCATGACAATGCAAGTAGGAGCCTCTATATCTCATAATAGCACAAGATCACTTTTCTATTCTAGATCATGCAAAGATGGCCAGACAAAGGTCAAATAAGCAGAAAAGAACAAAAAGATAAGGAATACTCTCACTGCTAGGTGTCTCTCAGCATGTTATTCTAACATCTTCATTCTGTCTTCATCAGCAAAAGACATAAAGGGACATCTCAGTAAAATCATAAGAATATGCTACAACGGAGATTATTTATCCCCCAATGTTCTTAAACATGTGATATAAATTCAGGAAGAATGGGAATTGGAATCTTAAATAAGGCATCTCTTCAAACAGAGAATGCTGCACAAGGAGCGTGACTAACACAAGCTGAAAGACAAGGCTTTTGGGCTATTCAGAGGCTAAGGGTATAGCATATAGATGCCAAACCTAAACAAAAAATTGTCACAGACGTTGTTCCTTTGGAAGATTATACTATTGTAGCAAAAACTATCAGTTTATCATAAAAACTAATTAAACCAGGGACATTGAGATGGGTGAAAGAAATAGTCTGTTTGCTTGTTATTCAACGGGAAGATTGTTTTCACTTATCTTTCCTAAGGTGCCAGGAGTTGATACATTTGTACTTCCCTTTTTGTGCCACATAAATCACAGCAACTATGAGATCTGCAGCTAACTAAGAAACATATGCTCATGAATCTCTCACAGCAAATATCCATTGCAATGGCATGCCATCTCTAGCAAATACTGATCTGATTGCAAAAAGTACCGAATTCCAGAAGAGATATGTGCATCGAGTTTGGAAAATCCATAAAAGAATTCATGATTATCATGAACGGGACAGAGACATTGAACAACATTACCTGCCTCTTGTCGATGAACATGCCAGAGCTCGTCCGCACCTCACTCATAATACTCTTCCCCGAATCGTTATCCGCAACCATCGATTTCTCCAACTTACCCTTTGCCTGGTTTCACAATGTTCGTCATCAGCGAAGCCCCAGGAAAACACCAATATCAGGATAAGTAAAACAAAAAAAAAAAAGTCCACATATTCTAACCAGAGAGACGAGATGGTCGCACTCCTCGTCGGAGAGGAACCCCCGATACAAGAAAGCCCTACCAACCAATAGCAGAGTTAAGCCCGAGGCGAACGCAATCCTAAAAGGACAAGACGAAGACGGGGCGGGGGATCCCTATTCCCTCACCTGGGATTCCACGAGAGGTGGATGACGCGAGACGGATCCAAGAAGTCGGAGTCCGCCAGGACGGACCGCGATCCGAGCAGAAGAAGCGGGAGGAGGAGGAGGAGTTGGGTGAGGAGGCGAGACGAAGAGGAGGCGGAGGATCCCATCACCGGGGAGGCGGTGGAAGAGGGGGGAAGCGAACCAGATCGGCGATCGCAGAGAGGACACAACGGCGAGGTCTTCGGAGTCGGACGTTTCTCGCCCCTTCCACGAACGCCGGCGGGGTTACGTTTTATAACTGCAATCGCAGCGTTTTACGCCGCTCGCCGAGATTTGAAACCGTGTGGACTATGGCTCGAAAGGGAGCCCAATGTGAAAATAACAAATACGAGGTGTCATTTGAAAATTTCACTTAACTCTCCTTCGTACTTTCTCTCAAAGTAAACGAGGCAGACGCTGGAGCTCAGTGAAGAACCCTGTTCCTCTCCTCTCAAACCCTAACCCCGACGATCCATTTAGCTTCACTCCGCCGGAGTAGCGGCTGTAGTCACGCAGCCGCGACCGGAATCCGCCATACGCAAAAACGAGAAACGAATCATTAGCCAGGGCGCGCAATCCTTCACTATGCTAGCTACGCCGCCAGCCTCCTTCAGGTCCAGACATCTTATATCGGCGATCTATTTTATAGCTTAAATGCCTTCCGTTTAACGTGTTTTTGAATTCTGTCTCTACGAATTGAGAATGACGGACAGTGAGCAGTTTTTCTTGTTCGATTTATGGATTGTGTATGCTCCGGTTGTTTTGATGACCATTATCTTCCTAATGACATTTTCTTTAGCATGAGAGTAGACCCTTGTTTCGCACAAGTTCTTGATCTTTACGGGAGAAAGCTTCACATGCACCACCATGTAATGCCTAAGTATTTCTTGACAATATTCTGAAGTTGGAAAATTGATGGGTTGATCGTCTGGTGATTGGTGAAAATGACTTCAAGATAAATGTTTGCTGAGAAGTGAAGTGAATTGATGGGTTGATCATCTGGTGATTGGGATACGTTTGTGAAAATGACTTCAAGATAAATGTTTGCTGAGAAGTGAAGTTAATTCCGATGTTGAGAACTGGATCGATCATTTTAACGATATAACACCTTATGGTAGAACTTAAAAGTTGCATACTGATTGTTTCTTGTCATAGTGATACTTGGACATAAATGTCTTCAAGGCTTTTTTGTCACGAGGAAGTCCTTGGCATGGTCATTGATGTGGCCAAAATACACTTCGCCACGTGGCAAAGTCAAGTCAAAAGTCATGATGACGTGACATTCGGTGTTGAGCTGGACAAGCAAGTCTCAAGTTAGATCTTCATTCGAAGGGCTCTTCAGTTTGGCTCAGGGTAACAGCTCAATTTGGCCCGACCTATCTTAGCTTGGCACAACTCATCTTAGTCTGACATATCTCAGTTCGGCACAGCTCAGTTCGACACAGTTTAGCTCGGCCTGACATATCTCAGCCCGGTGCAACTCTACTCAGCATAGTTCAGTTCATAGATGAAGGTTAGTCCACAGATGAAGGTCAGTTATCACATGTCCACGTCCGCATGACCACGTCTCCATGTCGCCACGTCTTTAGGAGATCATGGCCCCACAATGCCATGAGAACGCATTCCATGACTCCACGATCCCTTCCAAGACTCCATGCCTCCACATCAGATGTCCACGTTTCCCCAAAACCTGCCTTTCCCTATGTATATAAAGGCAAGAAGGAGAAGCACACAGACATCGGATAACCTCTAAGCTTTTCTAGCTAGTTTCTTCTTTCTCTCCACTTTTCTCTACTATTTTGACTTGAATGCTGGAGGGGCTTTGCTGAGGTACGCCTCGGCTCCATTCTAACTCGTTTTTGACTTCCAAATCCTTTCAGGTGGATATTCCTTCCTG
>JBAMHZ010000017.1:6467075-6479450 GCA_037177395.1 Alpinia galanga | reverse complement strand
CATTTGTGTAACATTTTCTTTACTTGTATTTCCATTTGCTTGTAATACTTTTCTATTTGTAAGTTTTAGCTTGTATATTGTAAGAATATTGTTCCACCTTGGTTTGAGCCAAAAGAAGGAAAGCTAGTGAAGCTTTTATCTTGGGTTTGACCGCTTTAAGAATTATCGTGGAATAAGAATTAGAGTTTCAAACAATGTTATATTCTTATGTTAGTGTGTGTTTTTATTGTTATTACATTTCTATTATATATCCGTTGCATATTAATAAGATAGACGAACACGTAACCGATCCTCAATAGAATATTAATAAATTGAACAAATATATATATATATATATATTTATATATAGTTTAATAAATTATTCATTTAATTTATTTATAAATTCATTAATTTGATATATATATATTGAATGAAATATTTTATCAACTCTAAATTGCTCATGATTTTAGTTTAGTTTAGTTAGCCCTCAGGGCTTGCTCGGACGGCTAGCGCAGTCGTATTAAAGTCCGAAAGGTCAAGGAGTCGATTTCTGGGTGTCACTGTCAGGCTACCGATGACTCCGCATTTCTGCGCTAGCCGTCCTGGGTTCCTAATTTACCTCCCTCCACACGTAGGGGCAGCGGTGAGGAGCCGTTAATGTGACGGTTCCACATTTTTTTAGTTTAGTTTAGTTAAAACATGAACAATTTGGTTCATTTTATGCCCTAATGCATTTCTTACGCTAAACGCTAAACCTTAAATCCGGCAAGGCTTTCTAGTCAACAGCAAAATAAATACGAAAAAAAAAGAAAAGGAAAGGAAAGAGGAGAAGTTCGGATTTCTGACTGCAAAAAGAAACCCTCTTTCCTTCCTGTTCCGGTGCCGCCTTCCACACCTTTCCACCGGCCGCCAGTCTTCCCCTCTTTGCGCAGTAGTTCTAATCGGACTGTGAGGCCTTCGTCAAGGATATCCTCTCTCATCCATGCCCTCGTCGCCTCACGCCGGACAGATTCTTTCATTCTTTCCCCTTCCTCACCCATGCTCTTTTCTTCTCGCCTATTGACTGTCTCAAAGAGCGCAGGTGAGATACACTCGGTTCAGGTTTATGCAGTCAAAGATTGTCTTAGTACAGCATTTTCCCACCTGCATTGCTTAACCTCTCTTTGTTTTTATCATTTCGTGGCTCAGGAGGTATCTTCCTCTATAGAAGTTGTCGGTTTAGCCCTGCTATAGTTAGAAGCCGTCGAGTAGATACTGGAACTTTTGCCAAAGTGATTTCTTTTAGTCGTGGTCTTAAAGTTCTGGCAATGGAGGGTTCAAATGGTGCTGCCCAATTTGATTCTAAGAGGAGTTATCAAGTCGTTGTTGCTGCCACTCGCGATCTAGGCATTGGGAAAGATGGGACTTTGCCATGGAAGCTGCCATCTGACCTGAAGTTTTTTAAACAAATCACGGTTACCACTTCAGATCCCACAAAGAGAAATGCAGTGATTATGGGCAGGAAAACATGGGAAAGTATTCCACCACGGTACAGACCTCTTCCTGGACGGTTGAATGTGGTGCTGACTCGTTCAGGAAGTTTTGATATTACAACATCTGAGAATATCCTTGTATGTGGAAGCATGGATTCTGCCTTGGAGATTATGTCAACAACACCATATTGTTTGTTTATTGAGAAAGTGTTTGTCATAGGAGGTGGCTCAATACTAAGGTAAAGTCATATAAAAAATGTCTTGTATCTGTCTACAAGATGGCATTTATAAATTGTGTTTGCTTGCAGGGAAGTGATTAATGCACCTGGATGTGAAGCCATTCACCTTACAGACATTGAGGCATCCATTGAATGTGACACTTTCATGCCTCCAATAGATTCTTCTATATTTCGGTCATGGTACTCATCCTTCCCTTTGGTGGAGAATGACATCAGATATTCATTTGTGACATATGTTCGGGCACAAAGCTCGTCTACTGAAGTTCATGTTTCGACTGATGGGGAGATGAAGGGTGGCCATCTAGCTATGGATAAATTTACTGGTCAGGATTTCTTGTTTCTTCCTGAATTTATTTACAAAAAGCATGAAGAATATGTTTATCTTGGACTTGTTGAGGATATCATACACAATGGTGCTCAGAGAAATGATAGGACAGGGACTGGAACATTATCTAAATTTGGTTGTCAGGTAAATTTTAGATATTTTCATTTTCTTACTGATACTTTGTTTCCTTTAGTACTCCATGGGCTTCCTAACAATTTGTATCGGATATAGATGCGATTTAACTTGCGGAGATCATTTCCATTGCTGACAACTAAGGTACCAACAAGGACCTACTTATATGCTTTTGCTTGATTTCACCCAAACTTTGCATTAGTGTGTTTGAATATGTATGTATACTTGTTTAAAAATCTGCTACAGAATATTGGCAATTGAAGGACGTGTACTTTTGATTTGAAAATCCTAAATGTTTTAAGAACAAAAATTTAGATTCCTGAAATATGTTACTAATACATTTGTTGGGAGCATATAATATTTCCATAACATATGCAACTACATTTTTATCTAGTTCACTTATTTTGGCTGACAGTTATAATATGTTTATTATATCAGAGGGTCTTTTGGCGAGGTGTTGTTGAAGAACTTCTGTGGTTTATAAGTGGTTCTACTAATGCAAAGGTATTGTGGCTTAGTTAGTGCATATGGAAGGCCTTTTGGCTTTATTAAATTATACATTTTTGGTATTTATGTAAATATGAAGATGCTTTACTAGTAGTGTAATGTCAATATTAATATACCTTAACGTAAGCTATCTTTTGATAACTTTCTCTGCAATGTATATACTATATTTTGTCATGAATTAAATTATAAAAGAATTATTTGTTACAAAAATTTCACGATGTTGAAACTAATTCCTTTGGTGAGCTAAAAAAGAGATTGTATCTTCGCAGGTTCTACAGGAAAAGGGCATTCACATATGGGATGGCAATGCATCAAGAGAGTACCTTGATAGGCATGAACTTGTCTTGCTACAATTTCCTGTTTACTTCATATATCAACCTTGCAAATCTGATGGTCACCTACTTTTTGTTTCCAGTATTGGCTTGATTGATAGGGAGGAAGGAGACCTTGGACCTGTATATGGATTTCAATGGAGGCACTTTGGTGCTGAGTAAGAGATAATCATGAAAATATCTGCACAACTATTTCTATCAATTTATCCTTTTATATTTTTCTTAATCATGCATGGATATTCTGCAGATACACTAACATGTATGCTGACTACACTGGAAAAGGATTTGATCAGTTATTGGATGTAATAAATAAAATTAAACATAATCCAGACGACCGCCGGATAATTCTATCAGCTTGGAATCCCTCGGATCTTAAGAAAATGGCTCTTCCTCCTTGTCATATGTTTGCACAAGTCAGTGGTCATTCAAAGTTTCAAGTACTATTGATTGAATCATAGATTTATATTTTGCAACCAAACTTGATTGCTTGAGCTATCATTTTGAATTCTAAATCTCTTTTTGCAAAAATTATTTTAATTTAATTCATGTTATAAGTCAATCTGATTGATGAAAATTATGACGCACCATATGCTATGACTTCAATGTTTTTTCTTTTTCTTTTTAGCAGAATTGTTCTTTTTTTCTCTTCAGTTAAAACAGGAAATTTAAATAGCAAACAATGTCAGCAATCTATATCATATATATATATATATTATCCATTAGTTATCACAGTTAATTTGCTGAGTACACACTTACATTCCTGTGCAGCAGGAGAAAACAATTTTATACATTATATATAGAGTTGTTTCTGTTAACAACCATAATTATGTGTATAAATTTTTTTTTGTTTTTTTTATTTATCACAATCTTCTTCAGTTCTAGCCTATTTGTTAATTTCATCTTATTATCATGTTTTTCAGTTCTATGTGGCTAATGGGGAATTATCATGCCAAATGTACCAACGGTCCGCTGATATGGGTCTTGGTGTGCCATTTAATATCGCATCATATTCACTTTTGACATGCATGATTGCTCAAGTCTGTGGTATATTAATCTCACTCTTTTATTATTATTATTTTTTGGACCCTGAAAAGTGTCTTCTATGATGTGTAGTGTGATCTTCATTCCCTGTGCTCATATACCTTTCTAAATGCCTGATTAAAAACCGGCTCACTAAAGTTGACTTAAGTATAATTGAAGAATTGGCTACCAAATGGCACAAGGATTAGGACAAAAATTGTCTTCAGTAACTTATAGATATTCTTATTACATGAGTGAAATTGGTTAGCAGAATAATCAGTACGCACTAGAGGAGAGCAAATTTAGTAGCGGTAAACATAAGCTAGAAGAAATAAACAGGCACAAGTCCATGGGATGATATACTGATATAATGTCCAGCCACAAATATTCCATAAGAAAGAAATATAAAACACAGAAGTATTATTAAATGGATCTTAGAGAAGAAAATATGTTAGGGAGAGTATAAAATTTGTAGGAAAGTGTAAATAACTAGAATTAAAAAATGACATTGTTTTAGCAACCATATATTTCTTCAGCTGTAATAAAGCTTGCCCATTTGAAAAGTAGCTATAAGCCTATAACCGCATCCTTAAATCCCATCATAGAGAAGCAAGAATGTGTAGGCCTTGAATATCTTGGTATCCAATATTTGATATGATTGGGGCATCAATCTCAACTGACATGTGGTGCCACAGAATCCATTATGTTTTTGTCACTAAATCTGTATGCCATCCACATGTAGCATGCTCTTTAGTGAACATATTTGCTCATGTCTAGTCTTTAGTATATTGATTGGAAAATGGTTCATATGTGACTGCATAAAAAAAAAATTAAACGAAAAAAAATATTCATCAACTTCTTTTGCAGTTATATAGTATTGCCTGTCTCAAAGTGAGCACATATTGTGTTGGATTGAATTTGAAGTCTACAGCATTAGTATGAAAATGATATGCTGGGTCTCTCATTTTCATAAGCTGCATATGGTTTGATGGCTTAATGTTTTAGATCTCTCTCCTGGAGATTTTGTCCATGTTATTGGAGATGCTCATGTTTATAGAACTCATATAAGACCTCTTGAGGAACAAATTCAGAAGCAACCCAAACTATTTCCGGTGAGTAATGCAATGGAAAAGGTTTTCAGTATAAAATAAATTTCACAGCAGTTTTGAACACTTTTTATTCTCTCAACACAGGTTCTGAAACTTAACCCCCTAAAGAAGGACATAGATTCGTTTGTTGCGTCTGATATCAAGCTTTTTGGCTATGCTCCTCATAACAAGATAGACATGAAAATGGCGATCTAGAAGCTGCATTTCTTTCATTACCGGAGCAGATTTCAGTATCCACCAACTTTCTTTTAATTTCTTGTTTTATTTATTTATTTTTATTTTGTTGATGAGGATGTTTTGCACTACGAAATTTATTGGTGGATGACTAATTGTTTATCCTATTCAAAATTTTCAAGTTTATGTATTAAAAAAATATTGAGATCGTCTCAAGTTCAAGTTTTTATCGATATAATTGCGCTTATAATTAAATTGTGATCAAATCCACAAGGACTTTTATATTATTTCAATTCATCCTATTTATTGATTGATGTATACCAACTTATTCAATGTAGAAGCATTTTCAACAGAATAATCTTTTGCAATTGTTCTTATTTTTATTTTTATTTTGTTAACATCAGAGTATCTGAATCTTTAGCCCGATTAATCTTTGAGAGTGGTCAGTTTTATCCTACGGTTTTTTTAGGATGTCCCTTAAATAGTAGCCGGAAGAGGTTGGAGTTCAATGAATTGTTATTAACTACCTAGTTAAATTAAAAAAGCATTTGCAGTTTTTAGTGGATTAGTTTAGATTTTACAATTGTGTTATTTTTAAAAAGTTATTCAACGTTGAAATTGTATTTCAAATTTTTATACAGGGACCGTCTCTAAGTTTTTTTTTTTTTGAGAAATTCTTATTGAATCAGGCTTTAACAGAAGATCAAACACAATGTCTCACCACCCTCTAGGCAACCACCCTTTAGGCAATAATTATTTTTACAACAAGTCTTCTGTTGTGCCTGTACCTTCAATATACAATAAAACTTTCTTGCAACTTTAATTAAACTGTAGCCGCTTTTCTAAAGCAAGCTATGTGTTTTATTTATTTATATCAAAGAGCATGATATCTTATTTCCTTTTTAAAGTTATCATAGTAAAAAAAAAATATTAATTTAAAAATTAATATTTGTTTTATCTAACAGTGCATCTTAGTCCTTTTCAAATAAATTTAAATATTAGATAAACATATTAGTTTATTTTATTATAAAAAAGGAGAAGAATTTTTTTTTAATAATATTACATTCTTTATTCGGTAGCACATCACAATATTGCATTGACTTTATTAGAGATTTGTGGAACAAGTAAATAATAAATGATTTTGTAGAGAGAAGCAAATGACGCAATGACGTGCGTAGGAACAAGGAGAAGATTCTTCTAAAGAAAAAAACCAAGAGAGGATGAAAGAATTCATTCAACAAAAGAAAAAGTTTGATGTTGAATTGAAAGAGAAATGAAGGCATCAAACAAATTTAATGTTTAGTCGTTGCCATCATGATTCGTTTGTTATTAAAATTGTTGGCCATTGAAATTACGTGTTAGAGAAGTAAGAGAAGCGTGGTGTTTTTTTTTTTTTAATTTTCCCCTTCCAATTTTATTTTGAGTTTGTATTTGACTAAACTCATAATTAAAAGGTTAAATTTGTTATAATGGAAACTATATGAAGTTGACGAACTAAATAGAATTTACTTAAATAATATTAATAACGTGGACTCTTATAAAGTTGAATAAAGGGCGAAAAAAAATTAGTTGGGATATATACATTTATTGTTGTCATTATGTTAATAGCTTCTAAAATGATGTGTTTAATTAAGATAATTTTATTTTAATCACCTCATGTTGCTTGTCTATATTTAGTATATGTAATAATCTTTTTAAAATGCTTTAAGTTTTTATCAATGTCAAAATGCCTTCAAATATTTCTATTTTACTATCAAAACACCTATTATGCCCTTATAGATTATCACAAAACCACTTAGAGAGAGAGGTGAAGAGTTAATCTTTGAGAAATATTTTGATATTAATAAAATTTAAAAACGACTGATTTAGACTGGCTTAACAAAATACATTGATAGGTAGATTTCTCTTTTGGTCCAATAAATCTATTCATATTCAATTCAACAAATAACTCATATGACGCAAGCCTAGTTCAGCCCAATTATTATTGTTGTATATTAGAACAGCATTCACATGCCACCAATAATTGAGATTGGATAATTAACGGGAGTACGTGTCTATATAAGTATCACGGTGAGAATGTAAAAAGGTAGATGGTTGGAATGGAAAAGAGTGTTGGGTATTTTATATGATCTTAAAATACCTTTAAAACTTAAAGAAAAGTTTTATAAAATTGCGATTAGACCTGATATGTTATATGAAGCTGAATATTAGGCTACGACTCAAGTATATGAGTAGAAAATGAGAGTTGCAGAAATGAGAATGTTAAGATGGATACATGGATAAGGATAGATAGAATAAGAAATGAGAATATTAGAGAGAAAGTTAGAGTTGTCTCTATTGAGAAAAAAACTCTGTGAAACATGTTTAAGGTGATACGAATATGTACTTAAACGATCAATAAATGTCTCAGTTAGGCAATGTGAAACCATGACAAATACACACATTAAATGTGGAAGAGGAAGACCAAAAAAGACTTGGTTAGCAACAATAAAACAAGATAAAATGTATTTAAATATAAATGATGATATGGTGGGAGATAGAGCTCAATGGCGTAGAAGGATCCATGTAACCGACCCCACCTAGTGGGATAAGGCTTGGTTGTTGTTGTTGTTGTTGTTGTTACCTCTACATTTATTTATTTATGCCTTAAGATCATTTTTGTCATGTTGTTGGTGTGTTTAGGACTAGGCAGTTGTTTACCACAAGGGTGGGTTTTAGGGTTTAGGGTTTAAATTGAATCTAGCTAATGTGATATATATATATAGGAATGATCTACACAACTCTTATGTGAGCACACATGAGCACCACCATCATCCACCATTCGATCCCTTAGGGTTTAGAGATTGAACTATAGTGTTCAATCGATCGGACGGTGAATAATGGTGGTGCTCATGGGTACTCATATAAGAGTTGTGTAGGAAATTATTTCTCCACACACACACATATATAAGCGCGCCTCGACTGTGTGCGACTATGCTGTCCGCGGCTATCGACGGTCGATTTTTTCGACGTCGACGGCAACAAAGTTATTGGCTAAAATTCGATGCCAGCCATATTTCAACCACAATTCACGCCAGAATTCGACGATAGATGACAAAAATGGATCTATCACAAGCAACACGCAAAGAACTCACACCCAACGTAATAAAATTATATATATATATATTCAAATATATTAATAATTCATCAATATTAATTATAACGAATTAAAAGGTTCTACTCTTATAATTTCATCTCCAATAATATAAATTCATGACTAAATTTAAATTAAATTATTTTAATAAATTTATTCACAATGAATAATAAAATTTATGTATTAAACAATTAAATATGTTTGTCCACTAAATCCAATAATAAATTCACATGGTTCAATTTAGATGAACAAAGACAATACGATGAGAATCATTCTGACGGATTTCATAAAACTTTTTGATCGGAAACTTTGAAACTCTATCGAATTTCCATTCAAATGACGTCGCATCGGAACCAACAGTTGTATCGTTTCTTTGATTCATCAAAATATGAACTGTTGTAGGCCATGGACTTCAACGAACTTAGCTCACAGTTACACAGTTTGTATCGATCGCAGTTGGTGACAGTCGATCGGCAAGTTCGCTCCTGTTCATGGCGTCTCGCTTCTGTCGGTGGGCGTGTACAACGCCGACCTGTTCCTTGGCCTGTTCTCCTCCAGCTGCTTCACCACCTCGCTCATGTCCGGCCTCACTGACGCCACCGGCGCGCAGCAACCCATCGCCAGCTTCAGCGCCTGCACCAGCCCCTCCTCCATCGGGCTCTTCACCCCCTTCATCACTTCTGCGTCGAACACCTCCATCGTCGCCTCCTCCAACACCGCCGCCTTCACCACGGCAGGCAGGTCCGCCCCGTCCCCCTCCTTACCAGTCCCCTTCCCCGGCTTCTTCCCCAGCAGGATCTCCAGCAGCAGTATCCCGAACGCGTATACGTCCGTCCTCGCGTTGCACTTCCGCATCCTCTGTAGCTCCGGTGCCTTGTACCCGTCCGCCTTCGCCGCCGACACCATCTCGTCCGCCACCACCGCCACCAGCAGCTTGTCGATCCCGAACTCCGTCAGCCGCGGCACGAAGAACTCGTCGACCAGCACGTTCTTCGACCGCACGTTGCCGTGCGTCACCGGCGTCTCCAGCCCGGAGTGGAGGTGCGACAGACCCCGGGCCACTCCCAGAGCGATCTTATACCGGCGACTCCAGTTCAGCACCGGTTTCCCTGCTCCGGTGTCTGCGCAACCATCAGATTTGAAATTTTAAATCTATGCAATCGACAAAGATGACGAGACTTTGATCCCTTGGGAAAGGACTAATTAATTACCGTGAAGAAGGTCATGCAGAGTTCGATTCGGGTGGTAATCACCGATGAGCAGCTTCTCCCCTTGCTTCCCCTGGTAGAACGCTCGCAATGCCGCCAGGTTCTCGTGCCGGAGTCGGCCGAGCTGCCGCACGACCGGCAAGCACTCAGCTTGATCCTTGCAGGTACCTTCCCGCAGCAGGCGCAGAGTGATGTTGCCACCGTCGGCTAGCTTCGCTTTGTACACCGTACCGTAGCTCGTTTTCTCCAGCACCTGTCCAGTGGCGTTCAGAACGTCGTCGAGCGTCAGATGCTCGCCGCCCTGGAACAGCATCAGCCTCCCGTCTCCACTGTTCCCGTTTTCCTCGAAGACGATCTCCTCCTCTTCGTCCGCCTGCCTTGCCCTGTTTCTCCTATTCCTTCCTTGCACCCATCCGATGGACACCGACGCAAGGACCACCGCTCCGGCCAGCAAACCGATTACGATGCCCGCTATAGCACCAGCACTAAGGCCGGAACCCGAGCCGCATCTGTCCAGTGGCCGGCCGCAGAGCTCTGGGTTGTTTCCCTGGAATGCCTCCGCCGTGAACCGCGAATCCTGGAGGGACGACGGAAGTGGCCCGGTGAAGTTGTTGTAAGAAAGATTCAACCTTTCCAGGTTCCCGAGCCCTCCGATCGAGTCTGGGATCGAGCCAGAGAAGCGGTTGCTGCTGAGGTCCAGCTCCGTCATCTCATGGAAACCGCCGATGAACTCGGGAAAACGCCCCTGGAAGCGGTTTTGACCTAAATCCAGAACCCCTAGCTTGGCGCAGGTCTCGCTTGGATCCGCAGGGTCGGGAACTTCTCCAGAGAGGTTGTTTCCATGGAGGCGGAGCAAGACGAGGCGACCGCAGAGGTTCCAGATAGAAGGCGGTAGCGCACCGTCAAGAACGTTCCGGGAGAGGTCGAGGTCCTCGAGGACGGGCGCGTTCCCGAGCTCAAGGGGAATGGTTCCCGAGAGCGAGTTGACGCCGAGGTAGAGTGACTCCAGAAACGAGAACTGGCCCAGCTCCCGAGGGAGAGACCCGGCGAGGGCGGCGGCGGGAAGGTGGATGGAGAGGAGGCGAAGCGACGGGTCGGAGGAGAGGGAGAGATTGGAGCGGAGGCCATCGTCGTCGTCGCAACGAAGCACGGAGGCGTCTCCCCCAGAGGACCACCGGAGGCCGCGCCAGAGGCAGAGGGGTAGCGAGACGTTCCAGGAAGAAAGCTCAGGGTTGGCGGCGGAGCCCTGAAGCACGGGCTTTATGGTGTTGAGGAGGAGGAGGACGTCCGGCGAGGCGGGCTGTGAGGAAGAGAAGGCGACGAAGAAGGAAAACAAAGAAAACAAGGAAAAAGGAGCAACTTTTGAAGGGAATGGAGACATTTTGGAAGCCAAGCAGAGCGCAGAGCAGGAGACAGAACGATATGAAGCAAAGCCAGCGGGGAAGAGAAGGATTCGAGGAGGGAGGGTGGTGATTTAGCTTTGCCGAAAAGCCTCCTTACTCTCACTTTCCATGGAAGACCCATCTCCGAGCAATGCGTGGGGTCCCTCATACTTCTTTTGACCCCTTCCAGTTTATTGGGCAGGGAGGTATTGGGTGTGAAAATGTAGAAACTTGGGGGATGAAAGAACTGCAACTATTTCCATTTTCCCTTTCCCTAGTTTTAGTTTTATTTCATGTTATTCTCTTTTGTCAAGGTTACTCTGTTACTATGCACTCGATCCCTTGCTCGTTCCGTCGTCACATTCGCCATCATTTGTCATTGAAATTTATTATCATCGAAGCTAAATTATAATCCAATAGGGCTGGTGAACCCTAGGAGGTCAATGCCGGAGGGATCCCGGTCGAATTCCGATCAAAATTTGATCAAAAACGACCAAAAATCGTAGCTGCTAGCGCCACTGGTGTTGCGATCCTGACCGACGCCGACTGCAATCCGGCTGGCAAACAGTCGGGAAATGGCCGAACATTGTATTTGACTATTCTCTGACCGATCGCCGATGGTAACAAGAAGAAAACCTCTGCGGAGTTGAATTATCACGCATGCGACGTGTAAGAACAAACATTCAGCCTAGTAAATACATGTATATATATAAAAAAGAGGCAGTAGGCCTAAAGATGATTAGAGAGAGAACCGGAATGGCAGGTCAAACCTTCCAGTTTCACTCCGTGGTAGTAGTCTCAATGGCACTGACAGTGGCAGCTTTTGCTGCGGCTGCTGCAGCTTCGCCACCGAGCAATTCCAGTGCTGCTACTTCACCAAACTGCAAGCGCAAGTGTGGTGACGTCGAGATCCCCTACCCCTTTGGCATCGGCACCGGCTGCTTCCGCGAAGGCTTCGACGTCGTCTGCAACCAATCCTTTCGGCCGCCGCGCCCCTTCATCGGCAATACCTCCATCCAGCTCATCGACATCTCGCTGACCCGCGGCCGCGCGCGCGCCTACAAGCACGTCGACTGGGTCTGCTACAACGCCACCGACATGCTCGGCTACAAACTCGTCCCCTTCAACCTCTCGACCCGTCCCGCCTTCACCATCTCCGCGGCCGAGAACAAGTTCACCGCCGTCGGGTGCGCCACCATCGGGCTCGTCGTCAGCACCGACTATACAACTGGCTGCGTCTCTGCGTGCACTGAGGTCGGCTTGAGCAACGGCACCTGTGACGGTTTTGGGTGCTGCCAGACGGCGATCCGGGAGGGAATTACGGCCTTCCAGACCACCTTCGGCACTGGCTACACCAACTCTC
>JBAMHZ010000017.1:6447909-6461006 GCA_037177395.1 Alpinia galanga | reverse complement strand
CAACTAGATGAACTTAAATGAAGGGACATTATGTTCCTTGAGAAGGGATGCAATCTGAATTATCTAATTAAACTAGACAAATGTGATTTGATTGAACCAAGAGATTTCTCTATTCCTTTACAAAGTATAAATATCTCATTGGAATCATTTAATTCATTCCGTTTTAAAGCAACGCAAGTATTACATTTTTTACTTATGTTCTGAAGAGTTAAGAAACTTCTTCGGTTTTGGTTTGAGAAAAAAAATTGAATATTTCAACCAAGGTCATGTCACGGAAATAATCGACTACCCTAATCCCATGTTTTACTGATGGATCAAAGAAAGAAAGGAATTTAAAGTGGAAAAAAAATCCCCAACAAAGGTAAAGGAGAGGGGAAAAAATTATAAAGAAAGGAAAAAAAACTAAAAGAAAAAGACTAGAAAAGAAAAAAATAAAATACAATTGTGAACTTGTATCTACACCAGACAACCTCACGCGGAGCCATTGCCCATGGTCACACAAGGTGATCTCGTGCTGGGCCACTGCCCATGGTCGCGTGAGGTGACCTTGCGATTGTGAGTTTCCTTTTGGGACTATAAAAAAATGTGAAATTGTCACATTAGTGATCCTCATTACTGTCTCATCCTTTTGGGACTATAAGTATCATTGAGAGGGGGAGAAAAAACATTATTTTTCAACTTATTTAGATGGACAAAAGAATTATCAAAAAATAATCCTCTTATGATTGTGAGTTCCCTCTCGGGACTACAAGCACCTGAAATGGTTTACCATCAAAACGGTGTCAACATGGGTAGCGTAGATTGTCATATCAAAAAGTTAGTTTATGCATCCTCTTATAGTAAAAAAAAAAAAAATCTGCTGTGTCCGTATAGATACGTCAATTTGAATTGGACATCCCACTAAATAATTTATTCATGTTAGATTAAAATTTATCAATCAAAATTCACTGTAGATCTAAATGGATTAATTCATGTGAATTACAGATTAAAACTGGCTAACTCACAACGGATTTGGGTTGGCCCATGGATTGAGAAAATTAAAAGTTTTATTCACCAAGTGAAATAAAATGGTGCAACGTGTCAAATTCAAAACAAAGTCGATCTGTGTTCAAAAAAGAACATGCATTATTGACCATGAGAGTTAACAAAAATGGATATTCGAGAGAAGGAGATCTCTAAATATTTTTTATACCTCTCAAACACAATTGCAGAGAGTGGGGTATAACCCCTAGAATTATTCATCAAGAATGTCATTAAGATTGTTAGAGAAGACAAGCTAAAAGAGATTTCGTTATTAGAAAATAATTAGCCAGAGATATGAAGTAAGGAAAAAAGAACAAAATACTAAACATGAAATACGCCCTATGATACTAGAAAATTAAAGAGAATATCAGGATGATTTCTTCACGCACTGCAAAGAATCAAATGATTATAAATTAAATTTGACCAGAATAAAAAAAAAATTAATATAAAATAAAATTATAGTCCGTCTAATCTGCAATCCGTTTTAGATTGGATTGAATGGAAAATTTCTCAATCCACTAAAATGACCGACTCATTCCTCCCTACTGAATATTGAATTTACGACGGATCAGTCCACCGTCAGTCATGGCTCAAGTTAAAATCATCTTAAAATTAATTGAACTTAATTATTATTAATATTATTTTAATAGTATTAAAGTGATTTTGATAAAATTTAAATAAATTTAGTGAAATTTTTTTAATATAAAAGTATTTTATATATAATATTTTTAAATTAAAAAATAATTTATTTTTAACAATGTATAGTAATATTCTGTGGAAAAATATGAGAAGAGGATGGCAAAGCATCCGTCGGTGGCAAAGGGCCTCCCTTTCTGCTGCGACATCGCTCTCAACTCCACCACCCCCTTCGCCGCTCTGCTCCAGTCGTGCATCCACTCAAACTCGCTTCGGGGCTGCCGCCGGATCCACGGCAGCCTGCTCAAGACGCCTTTCTCCTCGGAGACTTTCATCAGCAACCGACTCATCGACGCCTACGCGAAATGCGGCAGCTTGGACGATGCCCGCAAGCTGTTCGACGCGATGCCTCAGCGAAACGTCTTCACCTGGAACAGCCTGATCGCCGCCCTCACCAGGTGGGGATTCCTCCACGACGCAAGGCGGCTTTTTGAGTCCATGCCCGAGCCGGACCAGTGCTCCTGGAACTCCATGGTGTCCGGCTTCGCCCAGCACGGCTGCTTCGCGGAGGCGCTGGAGTTCTTCGTCTCCATGCACGCCGACGACTTCGTGCTCAACGAATATTCATTTTCTAGCGCGCTGAGCGCCTGCGCGGGGCTCGCAGATTCGAGAATAGGCGCGCAGATCCATGCTTCGATTTCAAAATCTCATCTTGCGGACGGCGTCTACATGGGCAGTGCTCTCGTCGATATGTACTCAAAGTGTGGCAGACCGTCGGACGCCTGCAGAGTCTTCGAGGGAATGAAGGAAAGGAATGTCGTGTCCTGGAACAGCCTGATTACATGCTTCGAACAGAACGGTCCCCAGAAGGAGGCACTGGTGCTGTTCGTGAGAATGACGGAGAATGGAGTAGCGTACGACGAAGTGACTCTCGCCAGCGTGGTCAGTGCCTGCGCAAGCCTGTCGGCGCTCAGACAAGGCATGCAAGTCCATGCTCGGGCAATCAAGTGCGACAAACACAGGCAGGATTTGGTGCTGAGCAACGCCTTGGTGGATATGTATGCAAAGTGCAGAAGGCTCGGCGAGGCGAGGAGCATCTTCGATCGAATTCCTGTCAGGAACATCGTCTCAGAGACATCGATGATCAGTGGCTATGCAAAATCCTCAAGCGTGGAAGACGCACAATCAGTATTCATGGGGATGTCGGAGAAGAACATCGTGGCTTGGAATGCACTGCTTGCAGGGTACACTCAAAACGGGGAAGACGAAGACGCACTCAGCTTGTTCCTCCAGCTGAAGAGGGAATCTGTCTGGCCGACGCATTACACATTCGGAAACATACTCAACGCGTGTGCCAATCTAGCAAACCTTCGGCTCGGACAGCAAGCCCATGCACATGTGCTGAAGCATGGATTTCGATTTGAGGCAGGGCCCGAGACCGATATCTTCGTCGGGAACTCACTGATCGACATGTATCTCAAGTGTGGGTCGATCGACGACGGGGGCAAAGTGTTTGACAGGATGGCTGCGAGGGATGAGGTGTCTTGGAATGCCATGATCGTAGGGTACGCCCAAAACGGGCATGGCCAGGAAGCCCTATCTCTGTTTAGAAGAATGTTGGCGTCCGGGAAGAGCCCAGATCACGTAACCATGATCGGCGTTCTATCCGCTTGCAGCCATGCAGGATTGGTGGAAGAGGGCCGGGGATATTTCCGTTCGATGACCGAGGAATATAGTCTAATTCCGTCGAACGATCACTACACGTGCATGGTCGATCTGCTTGGCCGAGCAGGGCATCTCGAAGAGGTGGCGAAGCTCGTAAGCGAGATGCCAATGGCACCTGATCCTGTCCTCTGGGCTTCTTTGCTAGCTGCTTGCAGGATGCACGGTGACGTCGTCGAGATCGGAGAATGGGCAGCAAACAAGCTGTTCGAACTCGACCCGACCAATTCGGGACCGTATGTTCTTCTATCGAACATGTACGCGGAGAAGAAGAGATGGCGAGACGTTTTACGGATCAGGAGGCTAATGAGGATGAGAGGAGTGATGAAGCAACCAGGCCATAGTTGGATAGAAATAGGAAGCAAGGCTCATATATTTCTGGTGAAGGATAAAAGACACCCATGCAGGAAAGAAATTTATGGAATTCTAGAGGTTCTTAAACTTCAAATGGATAGATTAAACGCGACTGCAGATCTTTATGAGCATTTCTTCGATCCTTGAAATGTGTTTCTGCTTCGAATGTGAGCATCGCAAGTGTTTGGTTTTCATTCTTCTTCAATTGTTCTCCGACAATTGTGGGAATGAATGATCTTCCCGTTGATTTGATAAATAATCAGGGTCCTTTCAATATTCAAAGGGGGCCGAAGACCATGGAAGTTTGACTGCTCACTGGATTTGTGGAATTCTTCCAACTTGAAGAATCTCAAGAATTAGGGAAGCTTGTTTGATTGATTAGAAGACTAGCAACTTGTTATATTTTATGTGTATTATTATGGATAAAAATTAGAGAGTTTTTTTTTTTAAATTAATATAAAAAATATACTTCTTTATCAAAGTAGACTAATTTAATGTAATAATTTTAGATAAAATTACCACTTCACTTTGATTACTATAAATAAATAAAAATTCAGAGGAGCCGAAGAAAGAAGGGGGGCAAAAAATCATGATATGCAATTTAAATGCCACAGCATCTGATAAGATCGTAAGGATATAGAACTCTTTAAAGGAATTTTGTCCTCTCGTGCTTTTCTTTGGTCAACTCTGATGGCAGAAAAAATTAAAAAGGAGGAGGAAATGAACGTCAGAGAAAGAAAGATTGAAAGAAAATCCAGCAGCTTAGCAGCCACGCCACCATTTATTAGCCGCTTCAGACGTGCTCAATCTTAATCTCTTCCTTGAAAGAAAGAAAAAAAAAATTCCGATCAATCTTTCACCGCGATTAGAAATTGCACCTCCGCCGCCCCTTCCTTACCGTACCAGAATCGCTCGCTCCTTGTAGCTCATGCTTCACGTATATTATGCTCGCCCGAGAAGCTTTCCTCCGTTGGTTGCTTCACGCAGCGACTCCCGATCACATGTAGAATCCCACACCACGAGGCCAAGAATTCAAGCACAGAGGGGAGAAGAGATGGAAGGAGGGGAAGAGATCGCGAGGATGAAGGAGCAGAGGACGGCGGCGGTGGTGGTGGGCATCAAGTTGGACACCGCCAGCAGCCAGCTGCTCACTTGGGCCCTCGTCAAGGTTGCCGCCGCAGGCGACCGAGTCGTCGCGCTCCATGTCCTCCCCTCCCCCGCCACCCCCGGTATCATTTCCATCTCTTCTTTCGATCTTTTTTTTGTTCGTCGTTCCGATCGGAGTATGATTGTCTGCGTGCAGCAGAAGCTTTGGACGCCTCCGCCGGCTTCCCTTCCACCTTGTCTCTCGTCAAAGCCTTCGAAGCCATGCTGTCTGTGTACGATGGATTGTGCAGCCTCAAGCAGGTTCCTGATCCTGCTCTGTTTCATGTTTGATGTCCGATGATTCATTCGCTTACTTTTCTCGATGATCTTTGTAGATCGATTTGGAGCTGAAGATTGCCCGAGGTTCTTCGGTCCCCAAGGTGTTGGTTCGAGAATTCATGTCTCATGGAGCTACCAAACTGGTTCTTGGCATTGCCAAGAGCAGCCATGCTATTGGGTAATGATTGATCGATCAGATATAATTTGGCGCCAAGATTGTATCTTTTGAGCTGACTCAGTCGATCCATTGTTCAATCAGGTGTTCGTCCAAATCGGTTGCAAAGTACTGTGCGAAGAAGCTCCCGCGATATTGCTCGGTTTTCGCCGTGCGAAATGGCAAGGCTCTGTTCAAGAGAGAAGCATCCCCTGCACAAACGTTGACAGTTGATAAGGAAGAGGTAGAGATGAAGAAAATCAAACCGTCTTCGCCCAGGAGCTCCGTGTCCCTGCTGTCTTTGGGGGATTTCTCCTCCCAGGACAAGCCGGGTTGGCCCCTTCTCAGATCAGCACTGCTTTCTCAGTCGGCGGCGATGATACAGCATAAACCTACTTCTTCCATTGCCAATGAGGAAGCCAATTCAAGAATCGAAAGCTGCTGGTTTCCGAAGGAGCTGATTCACCTTCAGGAGAAGTATGGCACAGTTTGCAAGCTGTTCAGCTATGAGGATGTCATTTGCATCACCTCTGAATTCTCCCCAAGTGCATCTCTACTCTTTGACATACTTGTTAAGGTTCAAAGATTTGATTGGGTGATGAACTAACCGTATAAGTTGAGCTTTGCAGAAAACTTAATTGGAAGGGGAGGCAGCAGCCATGTCTACAAAGGCAGTTTTTCAGATGGCCAAGAATGGGCACTCAAAGTTCTGAAATCATCTGACCACCGTGCAATGGAAGAATTTGCATCTGAGATCGAGATCGTCACAGCCATGAAACACAAGAACATTGTTTCGCTGATTGGATTCTGCTCCGAGAACAATAAACTCACACTGGTCTACAATTTCTTGTCCAGAGGTAGCTTAGAGGACAACCTTCATGGTAGGCTTGCATATGGCATGAGCTCACTTGATTTGCCTTCCATTCCATTGTAATCTTAAACTGTACCACATTCGATAACAGGTTTGAACTCTAACAAGAATGCCATTGGCTGGGCTGAGAGGTGCAAGGTCGCAGTGGGCGTCGCAAGGGCTCTTGATTATTTGCACTGCAACGGCGATGCCCCATCGGTGATCCACCGGGATGTGAAGTCATCCAACATCCTCCTCTCTGATGATTTCGAGCCGCAGGTATAGGCAACTCTTTTGTTGTGGCTTCCAACTGTTTCATAGTCAGGGTGCCTGACAAATGGCTTGTTTCCTACAGTTGTCTGATTTCGGGCTTGCGATGTGGGCATCAGCCTCAGCAGCACCAACAATTTGCCATGATGTTGCCGGCACATTCGGGTTCGAAATGCTTGTGATAGATAGCAAGCCTAGTGTTGATATGATGATGAGGAAGTGTTTAACTAACTGTTTATTTGCAGGTATTTAGCTCCAGAATACTTCATGCATGGGAAGGTGAATGAAAAGATTGATATCTATGCATTTGGGGTGGTGCTTCTTGAGTTGATCTCAGGAAGAAAGCCAGTTGATACAGGGACCAAAGGACAGGAGAGTTTGGTTAAATGGGTATGTCCATAAATTGCTAGGAATAATTGGAGATCTCTAACAGTGATACGATTTGTGCATCTGTAAAAATAGAGGCAATCTTTGTATATTACTCATCAAGAAATTGAAAAACAAAAGCATATGAATATCTCTAGAAGTAGGAAATATTGAAATGCTATCGACAGTACAAATCTAGCTAATCCGTATCAGTGAAAGAAATAGAAATTCTCTTATTTGTCTAATGATAGGTATCACATTCTAATATGATGATTTGATCACAGGCCATGCCAATTCTGAAAGGTGGAAAGCTGGAGGAGCTTGTGGATCCATGTTTAGGGACTAGTTTTGTGGAGTCTCAGCTGGAGAGGATGGCCTTAGCTGCCTTCCTCTGCATTAGACGATCTCCTCATTCTCGACCACGAATGGAACTTGTAAGAATCCATTGTCCAAGCCATTACTTATGTTTCATTGATCTAAATCCAGTATAATCCATGCATTTACTCATCTAATGCAAGTGTTGCTGACTCAATCAGGTGTTGAAGCTACTTAAAGGTGATGATGATGCTGTACGATGGGCAAGGCAAGTTGCTAACGCACCTGAAAAGGTCGATGACTTAGATGATGAGGCAGTTCTCCAGCATAATAACTTGCAAGCTCATATGGATCTTGCACTGCAAGACATAGATGACGTATCCTCGTCGATCAACAGCATTGAACCCTTGATGTACATGTCGATGGAGGAATACTTGGAAGGGAGGTGGAGTCGCTCCTCAAGCTTGAATTGATGTTCAAAGACAATTTGATTGTGTCAAGTGTAAATAGTGAATTTGTTTCTAGGCCTTATTTTTTGGCTAAATGAATTGCCTGTTAGGTTACAAGAGGATTGGATGAGAATTATTTCATCGACATTATATGTTCTGGAAATTGAATGCTTCTCAAAGTACGAGGAACATGATAGAGTGAATAAATTGTCATAGTTTAATGTAAATACAGTAATATACTATCAATGAAAGGCTCTTGATGCAAAGCCTTGTTTGTCCTAACTATTAGAAAATAGTATAAATCTTCTCTCTCCCTTGAGCTAGCTTCTTTACGTACTAGTCCATGATAATCAAGTTGAATGCAGTAATCGTGAAACCAGAACTTCTTGTATAAATGGTTAATAAAAATATGAATTGATCAATTTCATAGTAGACAAATGCACAACATGAGAATGTTCTGAAACAAAGCTTTGGATTCAATTCAGCTATTACAGAGCATACCTTACTCTTCTTCACCCCTCTTTCAAACAGATCTCTCTCTCTCGGTGCAGAAGAGCTCAGGATTTTAATGAACCCCTATGAGAATCCACATTGATATGATTCGTGTCGTAGCAAAAATGTATCCATTTCAATGCTAGATCTGAGGTACACATAATAATAGTCCTACTCTTGTAATTTGGCAAACTGAGCAATCTGCACTTAAGGGCTCTGTTCATATTCCACATTTTTCATGTCTCCTCCTTATTTTTCTGAAAATGAAAACCGTAGCACAGCAAGCGATTAGCTTTGCATGGGAAAAGATGTTCTTTTGTTCTTCAATAATACCATGAAATATTCCATTCATATGGAGCTCTAGAGTGACACTTAGATGCTTTAGAGTTTTTCAAATTGACAACAGTGGACATGATGTGTTTGGGTCAATGATGGTTACCTGAACTGACTGCAACTTGAAAATGAATTAACTCCTTTTTCATGATTCTATTAGGTCCATATATGGCTGAAGAAGAAAATTTCCCTCGCATTTCAGAAGCCGATTAATTTACAGAATCAGTTAAACCATCAAAACTTTCTCCACTTTTTGAACTTAGACTTTCATCGTGAATTCCATGTGAGGTTTCATCAAAAACTTTTGGACGCCTCCGGCTTTGCAGAATATCCTCAGACTTATGCATCAGCCTCACATACTCATTCCTCACATTGAAAAGAGGATGCGTTTCTATGGCAGTGGCTGAGTTAGCACAATATGCTTCTTTAAGGACAACAAAGCAACTATTGTTCTTTAACAAGAGGTAAAAGATATAGGGATGGCGATCGAACACCTTGTGAAACTTTTGAGGTAATCCTAAATGCTTTTTGAGACAAAGAAGTTTCTGCCTCTCAGCAGAGTTATAGAAAGACAGACAGAGTAACTCATGAAGAACTCCAACTACGCGCTTCTCTGAAATATCACTGTTTGGATCCAAGGCAGAAAAATCTTCATATGGGGAGACATATCGGAGTTTCTGAAATTCCTCCAACCATATCTCAATCTTCTTCTTCAAACGAAGACCTTTAGACCGGAAGAGAGGGAATTCAATGACTGATGGCGGTGAGCCAATATTTCCATTCAATTTCATTGCATTGCGTTGGAGCACCGAAACAACCTCCTCATTGGGACCAATCGATGCACTCAATCCTTGTTCGCCATCTTGCATTTCAACAATCTGAAAGTATCCATTTTGGATCTCTTCTGGACTGTTAAGATAATCTTCAGGTAATCCAAGGTACCATAGCATCCCTTGCACAATCCTCAGAGGCAGTCTCTTCTCCCTCGACATCAGTATTAGTCTCCTCAATCTGTCAACGATCTCTAACCGGTGTGCAGCATAGACTTCACGCTCCTTTCTATCAAGGTCAGCAGCTTCTTGGGTCAGCTTGAACCATGGATTGTTGTACTTTGGTCCAGTAAATTCCTCAAAGACAGCCGGGTATTTCCTAAGAAAACTTGCCACTCGACCAGAGATCTCTAGAACGCGGTCAAGCTTGGAGACGGTGGACACGGGGATGCATCCAGTGGGCTCGTTAGCGATTATGTTTTTGAGGGAGATGAGGGATTTAAGCTCCTTGGCCTTTATCAGAATGTTAACAGTGTCGTAGAAAGGGTCCTTCTTCCATTTCATTTTCACATCCACATAATTTGATTTTTGTATATGGGAGAAAGGCAAACTTCCGGGGTAACATGGCGCCCATCTTCTTAACCTTCTCATGGCAAGCAGTGCCATCTTGTCTCACAGAAGCTCAGCAGAGACAATCAAACCTGTCAAATGAACAAGTAGCACGAAGCAAATAAATCAAAGACGGATGCAAACATTACCATACCGAGAAGAACAACTCGGGGAAAGAAGAAGAAAAAAAATCAAACGATCTCAATCGATTGACCCTATATTACGATTATGGCCTGGATGTCGAGCAAACTCTATAGGGCCAAGAAGCTAAAGCAAAACGATCAAGGAGCCATCGAAACATACAAATTGGAGGCGAAGAGTGAGGTGGCAAAGGCTTCTCAAGGAAGCCGAGACGGGGATTCGATCGATCGGAACAAGGAGGAGGCGCTGAAGGAAGGAGGTGGCGGTGGTGATGTCGGTGTTTGGAATTAGGTTAGGTTTTGTCCTGCAGTTGCCAACGTTCTCAGTTGGGCCATCGGGCCGGGCTGCCAGAAATCTATTCGATCCGGTCTGTATGAAGTCTCACATAAATACTTTATTTAAAAATATTTATTTATTTAAAAAAAAAATAGATGAAGGTGAATCCACAATATTCGAAAAAAGAAAAAAAATAATAAAAATAAAATTGTTGACCTGAAGGCACTGACAGCATATTCAATGTTGAATATAAGAAAATCTATAATTTTATAAAAGATCCATAAAATCGAATGCTTCAAAACCTAATGCTAATTATAAATTAAAAAAAAAAAAAAACTAAAACATCACATGCACAGTTTGTCCTTCACAAGAACAAAACACTCACTGCAACTTCTTCTTCTCTCTGTTCTTGAACACAAATCAACTCGAGTGTGTAAACTTTTGGTTCTTTTGCCTCACTTAAACAATGGGACTCAGTTTGATAGAAAGCAATCAAATGCGATAGACACAAAATGTATACAAAATTTAATTTACATTCACAAATGAATTTGACTCCAGCGACAAACACCAGTCCACTCGCACCATACGGGACTAATCACTCGAAGATAAACTGAGAATAAGGCGAACAGCAAAGAACTCGCTTTGATTTGGGAGCAGCGAACTCCTTAAGAGGAATCGGCAGAGCTCTTGGTCTTGTACCTGTAGAGTAGTTTCTTCTTCTTGGAGGTGGCGTTGTCCAGAGTGAGAACAAATTTGCCGGCCTCGCCAATCTTGAAACTGTCCTTCACCACCGGCTCGTCGGTTGTGGTCAACTTCCGCGCCTTCTGAACGATGACCGTGTATCCGTCCTCGGCGTCGGGCACGAATTCAGCTCTGTAAGTCACGTCGGAACCGAGAACTCGGAGCTCCCAAGCGAGGGTGCTTGACTGTAAGGAAAGAAGTACCAAGGCGATCACAATCGGTATAGCATTTGCATCTTTCACTGAGATGAAGCAGAATTGGCGGATCATTTACCTCTGCGACTGGAATTTGGATGACATGCTTGGTCGATGGCTTAATGGTGGCCTCTGTAACGGTATCAGCCGTGCTGAAATCTGGGTCATCCTCCTTGCTCAGGCCTCCAACCTGAACAGGAACTTGCTCAGGGGCGATGTATCTGTATGATCCAGTTGCAGAATAGAAATTGTCAGATTAAACTTCAAATTTTGCTTAACAAGATGAAGAAATACTGATAAATATCTACTGACTTGAAGAGGGTCTCGGCTGATTTAGATGGCCCTGCAAAAACAAACTTGCTCTTTGTTCTTTGGGTAAAGAATGGACTGATCATCGTGTTGAAAGCCAGGTACCACCATGGGACATTGATGAACACCTGTCAAACCAGAGATGAATTTGGTGTTTCAGAGATTGACGATCTAATCAAAATTTGATTTTGATTAGGAAATTGTAGTGGGGAATTGAAGTTACTTGTTTGGCTGCGAATTCGGGGTAGTTATCTTGGAGCAAGTCGAGAGCTTGGCGGAGCTCCTTCTTCGCGAGGCCGATTGAGTTCTTGAGATCGGTGACCTGGACCATGGTGGAAACCCCTTCTGGATTGAAGTCCAGCGAATTCCTTATACCCTTCTCCAGGTACTGAATTCTCCACCTCAAGAACCTGTGCCTCTTCTCCTTGTCGGCGAAGGCGGCAGCGTAAAGCTCCTTGTTTTGGAACTCGCCGTAGACGTTGTAGCAGACGGGGTGGTTCTCTTTGTCGACGCCGTGCATGAACACCACCTTCTCCAACTCGGGGACGCCGAGATCCTGTTCGAGGAGCGCCTCGATGCCGAACTCCTTCCGCCAGAGTACGGCGTTCTTGAGCATGGCCATGGCTTCCTTCACCTTGAAGTCCCGGGCGCGGAGGAACTTGAGGAGAACAGTGTCGCTCCTCTCGTCGGCGAGGAGTGGCACTCCCCAGATGATGACTTTCTCCGGCGGAGGCGGTTCGTTGGGAGGGGTTGCGACCTTTTCCTCTTCCTTCTCCGCCGTTGGAGCTTCCGCCGCCTGCGTTTCGGTCTCGGCGAGCGGAGGAGCAGAAATGGGAACGACGGTTTCCTCTATGGCCTCGACGGTTTTAGCACCGTCGTCATCCGCCTTTTCTTCCGCAGCCGGAGGCGGCTTCTGCTTCCCGTCCACGGTCGGTGCAGTCGGCTCCTCCACCGCCACAGCCTTCAGAGCCTCCTCCGCCTTAGGCTCCTCTATTGCCACGGCCTTCGGGGGTACTTCTGCTGAGGCAGTAGGTCCGCCTTCAGTTTTGACCGCCTCCGCCACCACATCTTTCAGGACCTCCTCCCCAGGTGCAGGAGCAGATTCGCCCCCAGCTTCAGCCTCCTCTGCCGCTACGACCTTTGAGGCGGTTTCCTTCCCAGAGTCTCCTTCAACTTTGCCCTCCGCCGCCGCCACAGTCTTCAGAGGCTCCTCCTCAGGAACAGCAACAGCGTCGCCTTCCGCCTTCGCCTCCTTCTCCTGGGCGGGAGCCGGAGGGCTGAACTCACTGTTCGCGAGGGCAGCCTGGACGAGCAGCTTGAGCTCCTCCAGCGCCTTCTTCTCAGGATCTTCGAGCTCCGAAACAAAATTACTCTCCTCCTTAAAGGAGCCAGTTTGCAGCATCCCTGCAGCCTTCTTCTCCTCCACCTCGGCCGCTGCCTCCGCAGCAAGCGCTACCTCCAAAGCCGAGTTCTTTACCGTCTTCGCCACCTCAGAGGCAGGCTCAGCCACCGATATCGGCTGCTCACCAACCACCTCCTTCTCCGACGCCATTACCTCAGCGACAACGACCTCCGCGGCGGCGACGGTCGCCTCCGATGAGTCGGCTCTGGTATCCTGAGCCATAGGACGGTGCTCCAAGCTGGAAAGCGGAGAGCAGAGAGATGAAT